>VWZE01011312.1:32421-58914 GCA_013396675.1 Eubucco bourcierii
GAGAGCAGAGTAAAGGGGCAGAATCCCCTCCCTTGCCCTGCTGGCCACACTGCTCTTGGTGCAGCCCAGGACTCGGTTGCTGTCTGGGCTGCATGTGCACACTGCAGGCTCATGTTGAGCTTTTCATCAACCCAGACTCCAAGGTCCTTTTCCTCAGGGCTGCTCTCAGCCATTCCCCACCCAGCCTGGAGTTGTGCTTGGGATTGTGCCTACCCAGGTGCAGGACCTTACCCTTGGCCTTGTTGAATCTCATGAGGTTGGCCTGGGCACAGCTCTGCAGCCTGTCCAGGTCCCTCTGGATGGATCCCTGCCCTCTAGCAAGTGACTGTGCCACACAGCTTGGTGCCATCTGCACACTTGCTGAGGGTGCACTGATTCCTCTGTCCATGGCACTGACAAAGATGTTAAACAGCACCAGTCCCAGCACTGACCCCTGAGGGACACTTATTTTCTTCCACTGACTACAGAGAGAAAATATGGTGAGTGTGTCAGAGCTTGACACTGTCCTTATAAATGACAAAGTGACAGCAGAGATGTCTATCTGCAATGACCAAGGTAAAACTTATGTTATACTGAGCCTTGTGCCCATTAGAAACCTTTTCATTCAGGGGCCACAGAACATTGCTAACTCACCTACAGTTCCTAGGTGAGTAGAAGGGGTTTTATTTCTGGGTATTTGATCATCTGCCCATAGCAATTTTTGTACAGGATTATTGGAAGCTCTGTGTAAATAATCTACTATGTCCCTTATGCATAGGAGGCTGCATGATATTCTCAATGTGTGTATCTTCTCCCCATCAAACCTGGATAATGATGTCTTTATTTTCTGAAATTCAGGTGAAGCCAGTATCTTCACTTTGGTATGTGTCAATCAAAAGGAAGGAAATGTCAATGATTCTCAACTGTAAAACTAAGGTGGGTTAATTGTAATCCATTTACAGTGAATTTCTTATTCTTTGCTCAAAAGTTCTTTAGATTTGTGCCAAATGTTGAAGCCTCTGCACACAACAGCATGAACCTAACAGCAAAAGTAAGGAATGTGATATTTTAAAAGTCAAATCAGGGTAGTAAGTCAAGATTTTAGGCAGTCTAAGGTGAACCACTGCAAATATTTTTAACTGAGGGTACCTAGCATGACCATGTGAGTTGTGTTATTAACAAAGTCAGCATATATAGGAATAATGGAACTGTTGGGGCTGGTCCAGAGGAGGTCACAAAGATACTGAGAGGGCTGCAGCACTCTGCTGTGAGTACAGGCTGAGAGAGTTGGGGCTCTGCAGCCTAAAGAAGAGAAGGCTTCCAGGAGACCTTAGAGTAGCCTTCCAATATTTGAAAGGGGCCTACAGGAAGGCTGGGGAGGGACTATTGACAAGGACTTGTAATGCCAGGACAAAGGGCAATGGGTTTGAACTGGCAGAGGGGAGATTTAGACTGGATGTTAGGAAGAAGTTGTTTGCAGTGAAGGTGGTGAGGCACTGGAACAGGTTGCCCAGGGAGGTTGTGGCTGCTGGAGACCAGGCTGGAGGAGGTCTTGAGTAACCTGTACTAGTGGGAGGTGTCCCTGCCTATGGCAGGGGGTTGGAACTAGATGATCCTTGAGGTCCCTTCCAACCTTACCATTCTATAATTCTATGAATAATAAAAAAACTTGAGAATATTATTTCAGCAATTGTATTTTAGAAGAAACTTTGTCTAGTCATTCTACTTCACCTGTTAAAGTGTTTAATACTGACAATCCTTATGGAAATAATTACTTTTATTTGTCTACCATGAAGTTCAGAGGAATGACACCGATAATAACATTATTTGGAGAAAATAAAACAGGCAGAGTAATTAAAGAACTCTGCTTAGTAAAAACATTGCCTTTACCATTGACATAATATAGTATGGTCTAATGATCACAGTTTTTAGAGGGAAACAACCAGCTTGTTTGTCTCACCACCTCTATTATTTAACTTGTCATACTCTATATAATTACCTTCACTGTAACCATCTTATCTCATGGAGGATCTGCGGGAAGGAAAAAATAATTTCAATCTAATTACTTTTCTGGCACAATCAACCTTTCCTTCTGTATCCTTTTATGTGAATGAAAATACTCATACTGATTTGTAAAATAGGACACTGGAAATGCATAAGGAACACCGTTCCAAATGACCTAGTAACTACAAAGTACCATTCCAGTCATCTGATATACAAAACCTATTCCCAGAAACATATCTAGACCTGTGCTAAACATTAAACTTATCCTGACATTCTCTACTCAGGCTTCTTAGGAGGACCACAGGTTTTTTTCTTTTGTTTCCTTCAGGTCATTCCTTCCTTCAGGCTCATTCCATCCTCATGCAGCTTTGTACATCTCTGCCTCAACTCCCTTAGAATCATAGAATGGTCCCAGCTGGAAGGGACCTCTAGAGGTCATCTAGTCCATCCCCTGCAGTCAGCAGGGACATCCCCACTAGACCAGGTCACCCAGGGTCCTGTCAAACCTCACCTTGAATGTCTCCAGGGAAGGGGTAATGTCTTCCAGTGCTCCACCAGCCTCATAGCAAAATTGTACCTGCCTTTGTAGGTGTAATTTCATAGTGAAATGTTACCATACCACAAGACTCTGTGTGCCCTCCAGCTCTGCTACTAACTGAACCTTAACTATGTCTTAACTAGGTCTTGCAATGACAGGACAAGGGGCAATGGGTTTAAACTGGCAGAGGGGAGATTTAGACTGGATGTTAGGAGGAAGTTCTTTCCAGTGAGGGTGGTGAGACACTGGAACAGGTTGCCCAGGGAGGTCGTGGCTGCTCCTTCCCTGGAGGTGTTCAAGGCCAGGTTGGACGAGGCCTTGAGTGACCTGTGTTAGTGAGAGGTGTCCCTGCCTATGTCAGGGGGTTGGAACTAGATGATCCTTGAGGTCCCTTCCAACCTTACCATTTTATGCTACCAAATTTCACTACAAAGTCACTTGTACTGTGCAGCCAATAACAGGATCAGAGAGAAGAGGGGTAGGAGGAATATTTGAGAGAAGGAAAGAAGGCAGCATGGGATTGGGAGAAGAATGTCAAAACCTGGAAGTCCTCCAAATCTCATATTATTATTATATATCTCATATAATTCTCTGGAATTATACTTATTTGATAGCCTACCACAACCTCCTACAAATAAATTAAACCATGGTCTACACAGCTGAGACTAAAGGATGGGTGACAGTTGTTGCTTCTGCCAGACAGGCAATTTTATGGCAAACAGGGCCACTGGTGTCAACTGAGGGAGCTGGGGATGGTCAGCATGAAAAAGAGGAGGCTGAGGGCAGACCTCATTGCTGTCTGCAGCTACCTGAAGGGACACAGGTACAGCTACCTCTGCTCACAGGAAGTTGGAGACAGAACCAGGGCGAATGGCCTCAAGCTGAGACTGGGAAGGTTTAGAGTGGACATTAGGAAAAGGTTTTTCAGGGAGAGAGTGGTCAGGGACTGGAATGAGCTGCCCAGGGAGGTGGTGGAGTCACCCACATTGGGTGTGTTTAAGGGTGGTTTGAATGTGGTGCTTAGGGATATGGTTTAAGGTGAACCTTGTAGAATAGGGTTCTAGGTAGGACTTGGTGATCCTGAGGGGCTTTGCCAACCTGGAGGTTTCTGTGATTCTGTGTTACTGTCCTTTGTGTGACACAGGGCACTTAGGTGTTAGATTCAGAAGAGTTCATACTTGTAGTTTAAAACAAAGACTTTATCACAGCCCTATCAAAGCTGCTCTAGAAAAACCAGTGGCTCCTTCAGGCAAACAAAAAAAAAAATTATCATTGTGTCTATTCTATAGCTAAGAGAAGAAACAGTGTCTGGGGAGTACTGCCAGAGATGGAAGAAGAGGACTGTATCTATCACAGAATGGTAAGGTTGGAAGGGACCTCAAAGACCTTCTAGCTCCAACCCCCTGCCATAGGCAGGGACACCTCCTAGCAGCTTTACTCATTTCTTACGAAACAGATCCTACCTTCAGTTCCACACACTCCCCAGTTCTTGGTTCACAAGCACCCTGAGTATTCATCCTTTTATTCCCCCTAAGACTGAAAGATGTTGCACAGATAAGTCTTTTCTAAGACCTTCCTTGAGAGAAGGTATGTTGCCTTATGAACTGATATTTATGATTTTTTTTTTTGTGTAGCTGAGCTGAAAATGTGCAGATTATCACATTATCTAATGCCAAATACGGAACTACAAAAAGCTCAACAAATAATCCCTCCGCTTCTGACCACAGATTTGGCAACACTGTGAATTATTACACTCTGAGACTCTATAGGCATAAGGAAGATTACTGTAGTGAAGTCTGAGTCATTCTCCAACACTAAGAAATGAATGTGCATCCACTTTAGGAGTGTATAGATGACTGCCAATAAGTGATGGATTGATTTAAACCCCATGTGTTTCTGATGAAATTTGAAATTTAATGTCACAAGTTATACTACAATCAGCGACTAATTGAAGCCTGTTCAGCACATAAATATGTGTCATGTGTGAACCAGAAAAGACCTAGAGCCCTATGGCTTCAGACCTTGAAATTGAGTTGGCATCAAACTGTATCAATGGTGTCGTGATTAGCCACACTGTGCGTAAGCTTACAGCAATGTTTCTGTTTGAAGATCGATTCTCAAGTCCCTCCAAAAGCCACATGCAGTGATGTCACCTTGAACACTGACAGGGGAAGTTTTTCCTGGGCCTTTCACATTTGAAGTCTAAGATTGGAAGTCCCACATTCTGGATGCACCCAAGGAACAGAAGATTAAGTGAAAACAGCAGGGGAGGATGAAAGGGACTGACTGAACAGAGTAGTCCACATGTCAGCAAAAGGGAGACAGAGCAGTCTGAACAAGAAGCATTTTAGAGGCCTCTCCACCATGGCAAACTCCATTCCACAGGTTTACAAAAGGGTACCTGATAACCCATTTCTACTGTAGTTAGGAAAAGATCCCTCAGCAGAATATAAACATGAAATGTGACAATCTTTACGGCAGCCTCTTTCATTTTGAGGCCCTAGTTTGTGCTGAAGGATGAAGAGAGCTGTTGCCTGTCTGGTGGTTCAATTGGTAACCTGCTAGCATTCAACAAGCAAGCTATGTGTCAAGGACCAAGATGAGCTGGCAGATTTGTTTTTTTCCACACAACCACGACTTAAACAGCTGCTACAGAATCCGGTGGAGAATCGCAACCGTTGCGTTCAGGGTGTTGTAACTGCGTCCCTTTTTCAACGCTTATTTCGAAGTCCTCTCCAACAGCAATAAGACTGCGTGGCCAAACCCTCAAAGGAGAGGTGATTGCTGTGTTTTGTGGCATAAGAACCACAGGAATGCAAAAAATGACAATTGGGAGTCTTTCATGTTTATGCTGCTATGGATTCTGTGAAGTTAATGTTATTATCCGGCGGGTCTATGATTAGTCAAAGCTTCCTTTAGATAGCGCATTAACGTAATGGATTGTTTTCCATGTCTGTTTAATTTTAGCAGATTCTTTGGTTGCCTCAATATTTTAAGTTTAAGGAAATCCAGCTGTCAGTTCCTATTAAATTGGCCCGAGTTTTATATTGTTAATTCAGTTGTCTTTCACACTGTAGCTGCTAAACCTAAAGAACTCTTTACAAAGGCAGATTTATGATGGATGCCATCTGGCCTGATAGAAGGAAACAGATATTGATTTTTAATATTTTCTCCAAACTTGTTTACTCTAGGATAATACAGCAGCTGTGTGGTGGCTTGTCTCAGAGTGGAAAGGATTATTACCAGTGCCTTTTGATGAGATAAATTACCTAGAATGACTTGAATGGCTAAAGGGTATACTTTGATGTTATGTCGCTTCATTTACCCTTATGACTAAATGATTATTGATTTTATATTTTTAAGCTCTTGAAACGTGAAAATAAGTTGGTAGAGAAGCCTAGCTGTGTTAGTTTTATTAATTTATTTCTGCAGGGCATAATTCACTTTGGACCAGGTTGTGAAGGTTTTGGGTTCATGACCGACTCCAGATACAGTTGCAAAGAAATGGCTTATTTATATAGTCATTGCGAGTAGTTCCAAAATCAATACAGTCTGGGATTGGATGATTAAACTTAGTCCCTTTGTGGGATTCATTCCTGTAGCTACCTCTGAAATGATCTCCACTGCAGCAGATTCATGTGATCCAGTCTACAAACAGCAAGTTTGTTGGAGTTGAAATATTATTTTTCACTCATCATTTTTTTTTTATCTGCTGCGTTCATTCGGTGACATTTTAACAACCAGAAAAGAGAGGTTGATTGACTACTTCAATGAAATCACTAATCTGCATTCAAAGAGTTGCCTCCAAAGACTACTTAGATTTTTCCATGGATAGATTTAACTACTGCTTTGATCAGTTAGTCCCAGTATGCAGTGGATTTAGGTCTCTGTACTTATGTAGGCAGCAGGAATCCAAGGTGTACACTAAACCTTTAAATAGTCTTCACAGTTCAAAACAGCTATTTGCCTTTTGTGTACAACAGACACCTACATATTTCTGTGAAGTATTGCCTTTTCTATCATCATTTAACATGTTGGTGCTATTTAATGTTTGTCTGAAATGTGACTCTGTTGTCAGTCTATTGAAGTATTTGTAGACAGTGGAACAAGTGCAGAAACATGCCTGGAAAAAAAACCAAAAAACAAAACACAAAACCCAAACCTCTCTCCAGTATCCCACAATGACTATTTATGTATGCACTTTGCTTGGTGCCTTTATATTCCTTAACCAGCAATATTGTTAAGCTTAATTTCTTCTGGAAAGGTTCAGCAGGCAAAATGCTGCATTTTCTTATTTAGACTCAAAAGTTGTGATTCAAAATCCTGACATTTCATTTATACAGACTGTGAGCAAATTATAAATTGTATTGCTAATAGTATTTCAGCTGTCTGCAAGGAACTGAAGGCAATAAGCTATTACAAAAGCTATGGCTCTAGCAAAGTTTATTACTTGGAAGAGTTAGCAGTGCATGAACCTGCACAGGACTGTCTAAACTAAAGAATAATATTTCATGATTTAACAGTACATATCTATCCATCTTCTGTAAAGGCTATTAGCTGTATGCTTGTCTCTTGTTCCCATGTATCTAAAAGGAGTTGTGGTTTGTTAGGGGGTTTGGGTGTTGGGTTTTGGTTTGGGGTTTGGTTTTTTTGTTTGTTTGTTTGTTTGTTTTCTTTTTGGGATGTTTTACCACATGTGTTTCACCTAAACCTGCCTCTTTCTAAAACTGATCTTTCTAAATGTGAAGTTGAAGTAGACTTCATTTCTTTTTGTACAGATACATGTGTAGGCCTGTTTGTGTGCCTGGTTTTAACCAGGAATATTATTCCTCCAAAGGATCTTTTATTTTTATAAGCCTTAGCAGCATATTCTGCAGAGTTTAAAAAAAAGAAAAAAAAAAAAGAAAAAAAAAAAAGAGATGTAAACCACTTTTCTTTATTTTAGCCACATGATATGTATAATTAATGTGTAGTAAATTATATGGCCCAGTTTAAGGCTTGTTTAAATGCATGGAATTTGAAGCCTAATGCAGGAATAAAATAACTTTTGGATCAGTGTAATGTAATATGTTGATCCATTTTACAGGGTGGTGGTGATTATTTAATTAATCACCTTTTGACAATTATTCACACTGGTCCAAATCAAGGTCTCCATTAAAACCAAAGAATAGCTTCATTACAAATGACCCATAAAAGTGTCAAGTGCTGGCAGTGAAGACAAGTAATTTCCTTTCCCTTTAAAACCATTAGATCGAACGATGGGGGTGGGGAAGGTGATGAAGTGCATAATAGTGTGATTGCAAAGAAAAGCTTAAACAGTAAATTTGACAGCCATGTTAGAGTGGGTAGAAGATAAGGGTTATAAACTGTTGGTTCTATACTTCCAAAACCTTTTAATTATGTAAGAAGACAGAATTGAGAGGATTATAATTTTTTTTGAGAAACTTTTCTTTATCCTCTTTTCAGTGTTTACTTCTAAATTGAGGTTTGAAACCTGCCTGACTCAAAGCCATGAATACATAAAATAAATACTCTATTGCCTTCTGAATGTTGCCTAAAATAGCAGTTAATTGAGACAAAATTGTTTTACAGGTCTGCAACTATTTTCAAAGCCTGCTTATCTTATTGGTGAGAATAGCAGCAGGACCTTTATGTCAGTGTAATTATGTTGGGCACTTTATTATACATCTGGAAAACAGAGAGAGCTACCAACCGATTTTGTGTAGAGATAAAACTGCACTCATCTTTGATTAAAGGTGAAGGCATTGCCTTTTTCTGTAAGCCCTTGTGTTCTTTCCATGCCAAAAGACTTGAAAGTGTTTGAATTCTCAATTACCGAGAAAACCTCACGCGTTTCTCTGATGACCACTACAGTTGCTCTACAAAACATTCATTTTCCCACCTGTGAATTCAAAATCATAGAATCATAGAATGATAAGGTTGGAAGGGACCTCAAGGATTATCTAGTTGCAACCCCCTGCCATAGGCAGGGACACCTCCCACTAGTACAGGTCACTCAAGGCCTCATCCAACCTGGCCTTGAACACCTCCAGGGAGGGAGCAGCCACAACCTCCCTGGGCAACTTGTTCCAGTGTCTCACCACCCTCACTGTGAAGAACTTCCTCCTAACATCCAGTCTAAATGTTTCCTCTGCCAGTTTAAACCCATTGCCCCTTGTCCTGGCATTGCAAGACTTTGTCAATAGTCCCTCCCCAGCCTTCCTGTAGGCCCCTTCAGATACTGGAAGGCTACTATCAGGTCTCCTGGAAGCCTTCTCTTCTCCAGGCTGAAGAGCCCCAACTCTCTCAGCCTGTCCTCATAGCAGAGCTGCTGCAACCCTCTGATCATCCTCGTGACCCTCCTCTGGACCCACTCCAACACTCCCATGTCCTTCCTGTGCTGGGGGCTCCAGAACCACACACAGTACTCCAGGTGGGGTCTGACAAGAGCAGAGCAAAGGGGCAAAATATTGTCCTTTCTCTTTGATAATGAATCTTGCTAAATGTGCACAGACTGAAACTATACAGGAATGTAGCTTCAGAAAGCATAACAAGAATATTAGAGCCCCTGCTTTCAGAAGGGCTTTCAGCTCATCTGAACTGGACAAGGCATTATTCACAAACTGCATTCTGCTTTTGAGTACACGTTTGATAGAAGTCGTTGTCATTTTGTTTAGTTGTGCTCTTTAAGACTGTGGAATAAATCTCTGGCTAAAGAATTCCAAGTAGTGACCTCACCTCTCATGTAGGCACACAAACCTCAGTTGGCCTGAGCTAACAGGTGGTGGTTATTAGCTCAGCTATTACTACAAAAAAAAGGCTTGAAAATAAAACTTTCCCTTGGAGGTTCTGGATTACTTTGCTAGCATAGATTCCACTTACTTCAGAAGATGAATATATATTTACTAAGCTTTTTTTTTCCAAAAGCATAGCAAATATTGAGCAGCCCCATGGATGTATTTGTTAAATCTACTTGTCATTCTTTCTTTGATCTTCATTTGTTTTAAAATCTTGCACCTGAGATTGGACTAGGTACTGTAAAAAAAATAAATAAATAAAATACAACCAACCCAAAAGTTCAAGTGCTGCTTCTAAAAACTAATGGTTATTGACTTTCATTAGGATTTCTGTGATGTTATCTAACCCTGTAAAGACATTTGCAGTATGCAGTTTACATTGTATCTAGTGACTGTATAATCATTATTGATTTTCCTCGTGTGTAGTACCTATGTCAAACAACCTAATATATTTAAATGGTGATTATTTCAGCAATATATCTATTATTAGATAAGATCAAAGCCTGTTAAATGTGTAGAGGATAGCGTGCTAAGATGATATAATGTGTAGTTCTGCCAGTGCCTATGCCCCTTTCACAGGTCCAGAGGAGGGCCACGAGAGTGATCAGAGGGCTGCAGCAACTCTGCTCTGAGGACAGGCTGAGAGAGTTGGAGCTCTGCAGCCTGGAGAAGAGAAGGCTTTGAGGAGACCATAGAGTAGCCTTCCAGGATCTAAAGGGAGCCTACAGGAAGGCTGGGGAGGGACTATTGACAAAGTCTTGCAATGCCAGGACAAGGGGCAATGGGTTTGAACTGGCAGAGGGAAGATTTAGACTGGATGTTAGGAGGAAGTTCTTCACAGTAAGGGTGGTGAGGCACTGGAACAAGTTACCCAGGGAGGTTGTGGCTGCTCCCTTCCTGAAGGTGTTCAAGACCAGGTTGGAGGAGGCCTTGAGTGACCTGTACTAGTGGGAGGTGTCCCTGCCTATGGCAGGGGATTGGAACTAGATGATCCTTGAGGTCCCTTCCAACCTTACCATTCTATGATTCTATGATTCTTGCATAAAAAGTGCAATTCATAACCTTTAATAATTAACTCTCTGAAACACGTTGTGATTTCTATCCGGTAGTAAAATAATCTACAAGAGATGGCTTAAAGGAAGACCACATTTAAGCCAAAGGCCTAGGAGTTATGCAAATGTAATACAATGAGAAGTATTACTTTTCAAAGACCGTGGGAAATCACTCTGTGTATTCCATTCACCTCTTGTTTTCCTACCAGTCCCTTTCTGAAGAAAACTAGAAGCATAGTTAGAAAGCTTCCTGATTTTCCCAGAGGATATGCTTGCTGTTAATCCCATGAACACGGATTAAAAGAATAACGGCACGTAGCAGCAAGTGATTTTTCAAGCTAATCTCATGAGCAGAAAGGTTATTGTGTTTTAGTAGTGAGCAAACAGTATCCCACTTGTAAAGTGTTCAAACTAATATGCTAATTTAATATCAAAGAACGTTAAGGCATGCGGAGCTTCTCTGCCTTTAATGATATTTAATTAAAATATGTTTCTGGGTAATACATAAATAAAAACTGTGCTAAATGTTTAACAAAAAGGAACTACAAAACCAAACATCTAAATATGTCTGGTGTGCTGAGGTGAAAGCACAGGGACAGGCTTTTCATTCTCTTGTTACTGTTGTGGTGGGAGATGTCCCTGCCTATGGCAGGAGGTTGGAACTAGATGATCTTTGAGATCCCTTCCAAGCTAAATCGTTCTATGAATCTGTGATTCTATGATAAGATTTTCTCACTTTCTACATCCACCAAAAGCAAACCTGTGCATACAAGATGGTTACTTGAATGTGTGCATGTACTTTCATAGAATCATAGAATGGCAGGTTGGAAGGAACCTCAAAGCCCATCCAGTTCCAACCCCCTGCCATAGGCAGGGACACCTCCCACTAGTACACGTCACTCAAGGCCTCATCCAACCTGGCCTTGAATGCCTTCAAGGAAGGAGCAGCCACAGCCTCCCTGGGAAACCTATGCCAGTGTCTCACCACCTTCACTGCAAACAATTTCCTCCTAACATCCAGTCTAAATCTCCCCTCTGCCACTTCAGACCCATTGCCCCTTGTCCTGGCATTGCAAGATCTTGTCAACAGTCCCTCCCCAGCCTTCCTGTAGCCCCCTTCAGATACTGGAAGGCTACTCTAAGGTCTCCTGGAAGCCTTCTCTCCTCCAGACTGCAGATCCCCAACTCTCTCAGCCTGTCCTCACAGCACAGCTGCTGCAGCCCTCTCAGCATCCTCGTGACCTCCTCTGGACCCACTCCAACACTTCCATGTCCTTCCTGTGCTGAGGGCTCCAAAACTGCACACAGGACTGCAGGTGGGGACTGAGGAGAGCAGAGCAAAGGGGTAGAATCCCCTCCCTTGCCCTGCTGCCCACACTGCTCTTGCTGCAACCCAGCACACAGTTGCTGTCTGGACTGCACTCACACTGTAACCTCATGTTGCACTTTTCATCAACCCAGACCCCAATCATTGAGGTCCCTTCCAACTTACACCATTCTATGATTCTATGATTCTGTGATAAGATTTTCTCACTTTGTACATTCACCCAAAACACACATTGCATTTGAAAATATAATACCTGTGCATACAAGATGGTTACTAGAATGTGTGGATGTACTTATTTTGGGAAAACTAATCACTTCACTGTAATTTTTGACTAATTCTGGGAAATGGACCTTGCATGCATTTTCTGTGACCTCAGCTTCAGTTTTGAAATAGTTGCTGTGCCAATACTAAGCCTTGGATTTATTTGTCATCATTCACTGTGCTTAGTGCATGTACCAGTTCTGTGAGTGTTCACAGGCTTATGGAACCACTATGCCAAGACAAGGTCTTTAAGACCATCAAGTCTAATCTGTCAGGATCACTACTACAGTATATCTTGAATACCATATCTAGACAGCTTTCAAATACCTCCAAGGATATGCTAGTTTAATATCTTCTCTGCCATTCTCCATTATACATTTTGAAGATTCCTGCTTTAGGCACTCTTTTGTTGCTACTCATATTGTCAACATCACTCTTTGATTTCACTTAATGGTTTCTGCACCCAGTTGTAAAAGTGGAAACAATTACCATATCTAACTATATCTTCCATCAGGAAGTTACTAGTATTGATAAGGGTGGAGAAGGTCCAGAGGAGGGCTTCCAGGATGATTAGGGGACTGGAGCACTGCCTGATGAGGAGAGGCTGAGGGACCTCAGGGTGCTTAGTTTGGAGAAGAGAAGACTGAGAGGGGATTTAACAAATTTCTATAAATCTCTGAAGCTTGGGGGTCAGGGTGGGGTGGGGACAGGCTCTGCTCACTTGCTCCCTGGGATAGGGCAAGAAGCAATGGATGGAAGCTGCAACACAGGAGGTTCCAGCTCAACACAAGGGGTAACTTCATGATTGGAAGGGTCCCAGAGCACTGGCACAGGGTACTCAGAGAGGTTGTGGAGTCTCCTTCTGTGGAACCTTTCCAGGCCTGTCTGGATGTGACCTGAGCTAGATTGTCTGGTCTTGCTGAGGCAAGCGAGTTGGTCTCGATGGTTTCTTTGAGTCTTTTCCAACCCCTGACATCCTGTGACAATCAGACGCTGGGGCAAATCATGTGGATATTCCCCAATTACTCTCAATGAAAATCAAACACATTAGTAAAAAAATTGATATGGTTTTGTGCTATGACCTGTCTGGATAGTGTTCAAGAAGCTGAGAAATACCTTAGAAACTGCTTTTCCAATAACTCGGCACTGAAGGTGGTTGTTCTCATGACCAAGCACTAAAGGGGTAACTCCAGCAGAGAGTCATGATGAGCAATCAGAGCATTTCTCCATTCACTGATACAACTGGATTAAGAACAATATGCTAGTTCCCAGTGACCTGCTCTGTTTTAGTTGGTCCACAAGGATTGAGACATCTGCACTGCAACGCCACATCCTGGCTCAGGCCCAGCTAGGTACTATGATGCAAGGTACTCAGTCTCTCGTTATTGTAGTTTACCACTCTGGTTCATTTTTTAATTCCCATGATACACCAAGCTGATCTCCATCCCAGATAAATGTGAGGGTCTTCATGATGAGTATTCTCATCTCAGATACGAACTGGTTTTGGTTGAGAAAGCTTTTTTTTTTTTTTGACTGATGGCGAAACTCCTTTGCTGATTCTCAGCTGTGGAAACTTAAAGTCTTTTACTTTGGAAAATGTCTGCATGTGACTGAATGGTGAAGCTATGTAGTAATTTATTTTAATCATTTTCTCTACATCCTGATTGTGCAAGTCTCATCAAAGCAATGTCAGGAATTTGAATAATTCATTTGAGGCTGGTTGAATAGCAAGTGTTACTATAAAGCCAGTTCCCATATAGGAATGCTAAGGACAAATTTAAGACTGCAAAGATTATTTCTTCATGTTCCAGATGAACTGAAGATACCTTATGCAGTACAAAGATACCTTATGCAGTACAAAGATACCTTATTCAGTACAAAGATACCTTATGCAGCACAAAGATACCTTATGCAGTACAAAGAGTTGCAGCCCTGCAATAATGACCTGACATTAGCAATTGACATAGCTGTTCCTGTGTGAACCATCCAGAAAGGCTCAACTGCAGGATTGAAACCTATGTAATTATTTCTGTTGTGCACAGAAATGCACGAGCCAAACCTTTTGCAGTCCCACAATGTGTCAAGAAGGTAAACAGAAAGAGGAACTGGTGGTTTGAAAATGAGAAGACTTCTAAATAAAACTGCCTTGGAAGAGAATCTCCCACAAACATTTTCATTCATATACCCAGGATTCAGTTCCATCTTAATAGCGTTCAGAGCTGTGAGGCAGCCTCATGCAGCAGCAGGTGGAAAAGCTCAAGTGACTGGTTCTGAGACACTTATTTCTCTGCAGAAAGTCCAATAATCATAGAATCATGGAATCATAGAATGGTAAGGTTGGAAGGGACCTCAAGGATCGTCTAGTTCCAACCCCCTGCCATAGGCAGGGACACCTCCCACTAGTACAGGTTACTCAAGGCCTTGAACACCAACGTCCAACCTGGCCTTGAACACATCACCAGAACAAGAGGACACAGTCTCAAGCTGTGCCAGGCGAAGTTTAGGCTGGAGGTGAGGAGAAAGTTCTTGCCTGAGAGAGTCATTGACTGCTGGAATGGCCTGCCCAGGGAGTTGTGGGGTCACCGTCCCTGGAGGTGTTCAAGGCATGTTTGGACATGGCACTTAGTGCCATGGTCTAGCCTTGAGGTCTGTGGTAACGGGTTGGACTTGATGATCTTTGAGGTCTCTTCCAACCCTGGTGATACTGTGATACATCCAGGAAGCGAGCAGCCACAACCTCCCTGGGCAACCTGTGCCAGTGCCTCACCACCCTCACTGTAAAGAACTTCCTCCTAACATCCAGTCTAAATCTTCCCTCTGCCAGTTCAAACCCATTGCCCCTTGTCCTGTCATTGCAAGACCTTGTCAATAATCCCTCCCCAGCCTTCCTGTAGGCCCCCTTCACATACTGGAAGGCTACTATCAGGTCTTCTCAAAGCCTTCTCTTCTTTAGGCTGCAGAGCCCCAACTCTCTCAACCTGTCCTCATAGGAGAACTGCTCCAGCATCTCTGAATAATAATGATGTATTCGTTTGCATTTAGAAGCTTAACTGTATAGGAGTTCCCTCTTTATCGTCTGATAGGTTACACTTTGAGTAGAAATGTAGTTCTTCCCTCAAGACTCTGATTCAGCCTACTGCAGTCAGGGGAGAAAAAAGATGAAAGGGTCTCTGATAGTTACGTCTGGAGTTTACAATTCCTTCCACTAGAGGCATAGTATGGGAGAAAACGGAGTAAGCAGCCGGAAGGGATGCTTTCAGCAAGCTTGAAGGGGGTAACCTAGACGTAAAGTTATTCTCCTACATTTCTGAGTGCCATCACTTAACTAAAATACTCATTTGTTTATTTTAATGGGCAGGAAACAAAGCATCCAGACAGGAACAAACTCGCTCTTTATGTAAATACCTATTTTTAATACTGTTTGTAATGTATTTTTGTCAGTTGATGCAGTTCCCTCTTAAACATTAGGGACACAGTCAATCTAAATGAGTCTGTATTTGTTGCCTGAAGCTTTAAAAATGTCTGTTAAACAAGTTCAAGCAACTCTCCATCCCGAAACCTTAAATCTTTTAATGCCAAATCCCATGGTATCAGGATGTAGAGGCCAAGAGGGTGCCAAGGGGCAAATCTCAGACAGGCTCTAATTCCATGTGCCTTTGAATACTATTGCACAATTTCTGTCTCTTTCCAAAAGGGTGCAAAGAGGAAACAGAGAAGAGCATGTTGAGAATATGACTATTATTATGTCTCTGCACCATGTAGATGTAGTTTTGGGCACCTCAATTTAAGAAGGACATTGAGGTATTTGAACATGTCCAGAGAAGGGCAATGAGGCTGGGGAGAGGCCTCAAGCACAAGCCCTGTGAAGAGAGGCTGAGGGAGCTGGGATTGGTTAGCCTGGAGAAGAGGAGGCTCAGGGGAGACCTTCTTGCTGTCTACAACTACCTGAAGGGTGGTTGCAGCCAGGGGGAGGTTGCTTTCTTCTCTCAGGCAAGCAGCAGCAGAACAAGAGGACACAGTCTGAAGCTGTGGCAGGGGAAGTTTAGGCTGGAGGTGAGGAGAAAGTTCTTGCCTGAGAGAGTCATTGACTGCTGGAATGGGCTGCCCAGGGAGGTGGTGGAGTCACCATCTTTGGAGGTGTTCAAGGCAGGTTTGGATGTGGCACTTGGTGCCATGGTCTGGTCTTGAGGGCTGTGGTAATGGGTTGGACTTGATGATCTTTGAGGTCTCTTCCAACCTTGGTGATCCTGTGATAGAGCCGCTATGCTGAATACAGCAGCAGAGCTTCTGCACATCATAGCTTTGGGCTGTGGAGAAACAATTTCCCACTCCACCCTCCCCTTTAACTTCACATTGTTTTTCTCCCCGGCTAAGTCGATTCAGTCAGAATGTGAGCAGAATGCAGGGGAGCTAGCAAGAAATTCTGCTTATCTATTACCATACTGCTAAAGGGCTTGTGCCTGGAAGAGATTCAGCCTCTAAGGTGTCTTTCAGACCAGGACAACCTTAAAGCAGGTTTCTCTAGGGTAGGATGACCGTGTATACCATCTTTGGTACTTTGTTTTGTTTTGCCTTTTGGATGGAGATAAGCAGTTTTCCCTCTCTTCTTCTCTTGGACCATCCCCCATTCCTAGCTGTGTGACGCAACCTTAGAGACAGACATCACACCCCTGGAGCTAATCTATGTAATCCCTTGGAAAAAGTTCCCTCCAGATACATGATCCAATACAGAGAAATGTACTTCCTTCCTTCTGTCTTCTACCATTAATTATACACAGGACTTACCCCATATCTCAATCTCTTCTTTTAATTGTCTGGGGTTTCTGTTTCTGTGCATGTTTCAGGTTTTGGTTTTGTTGGTTTGGTTTTGTTTGGGTTTTTTTGGTTTGGTTTGGTTTTTTGTTGGTTTGGTTTGGTTTTTTGTTTTTTTCTTAACAGACTGTCCTACTTTATGTATAGAATCATAGAATGGTAGGGTTGGAAGGGACTTCAAGGGTCATCTGGTTCCAACCCCCTGCCATAGGCAGGGACACCTCCCATTAGAACAGACCACTCTGATGAAGAGCAGAATAATTCCCCCCAGACACCCAGAATCCACTACATAGGTGCTGAGCACATCTGAAAATTTTACTGTTTTTCTCCTATTTGACTTTGGGACAAAATGAAACCTTTTAAAATATTCCTCCACAAAGATGAAAAGAGGAGCCATAGTTGTAGGAGGCTCCCTTCTCAGAGGAGCAGAGTCTCCTATATGCTAGGCAGACCCTCCCAGGAGCCCAGGTTAAAGATATCACTAAGATACTCCCTGGCCTGGTGAGGCTCTCCAGCTACTACTCAATACTGGCCTTCTGTGTGAGTGGTGAAGAAGCTGTAGTACATAGCCCAAGAGAAATTAAAAGACATTTTAGGGCCCTAGGACAGTTAGTGAGGGAATTGGGGGCACAGGTTATCTTCTCCTCTCTCCTTCCAGTTGTGGGCAGAGACACGAGAAGTAACAGGCAACTCCAGCACATTAATATGTGGCTCTCCAGCTGGTGTCAGCATCACAATTTTGGATTCTTTCACAATGGATTAGCCTGCACATCACCAGGCTTTCTGCCATCAGATGAGAGTCATCCTTCTGAAAAGGGAATCGAGGTCTTTGCCCAGGGATTTGCAGGATTCATTGGTAGGGCTTTCAACTAGATGTGAAGCAGGAGGGGAAAGAAGTCAGGCTTGCTTGTGATAAGCAGAGGATCAACTCACAATATCTGAATGGTAGTAGTGCTAGCAGGGGTCCTGATGCCCAGACCTGTGCTGGGGACACTGCAGCATGGTCAAAATCAAGCAGAGGTGAGATGAGGGCTCTTGAGCCAGCAAGGAAACTCCCATGAAGCACCTCAAGGGAATCAAGGGGTGCTCTACTAAGAAATTGATGCAGCACACCACGCAGGTGAAGCAACTCTACATGAAAGTATGCCACATGGGCAATAAAGAGGAGGACCTGGGAACTCTTGTGTTGCTAGAAAACTGTAACCTGATTGCCATCACTGGAACTCAGTGGGATAAATCCTGCAATTGGTGTATGGCTATTGATGGCTACACTTATTCTGGAGGATCAATCAAGGAAGAAGGGGCAGAGGCATTGCCCTCTGCCAGGAAATGGATGGAGTGTGAAGAACTATCCCTGCAGAACAGCCATGAACAGCTTACAGGTAAGAATCAGAAACAGACACAACAAAGGAACTTAGATAACAGCAACCACTACAAGCCACCTGATCAAGGGCAGCCCACTTCTTACTCCAGCTGCAGGAGCCTTTATGCTTACAGGCTCTTGTCCTGCTGGGAGACTTCAACCACCCTGACATCTGCTAGAAAAACAACACAGCAAGCTGTAGGTAATAAAGGAGCCTTCTGCAGCATCTCAGTGATAACTTCTTGAGCCAGTTATTAGACTACCCTACCTGAGGGAATGGAACACTGGACCTGATGGACACAAATGCAAGTGAGCTCATCAGTGAATCAAGACTGGAAGGAACCTGGTTGCAGTGATCACACATTGGTGGAGTTTGTAGTCCTAAGGCATGTGGAACAGTCAAGGAGTATAGTCAGGAGTATAGTCTCTACCAGCACCCCCAGGTCCCTTTTCTGCCTGGCTGCTCTCCAGCCACTCTGTCCCCAGACTGTAGCACTGCTTGGAGTTGTTGTGGCCAAAATGTAGAACCCAGCACTGTCTTCTTCAGTCACATCCCATTGACCTCTGCCCACCCACCCAGCCTGTCCAGGTCCCTCTGCAGAGCCCTCCTGCCCTCCAACAGATCCACACCTGCTCCTAACTTGGTGTCATCTGCAAATTTACGGATGCTGTACTCAATCCCCTCCTCCAGATCATCAATAAAGATACTGAACTGGATCAGGCTCAGTGTGTTTTGCCATTTAGAAAAGATCCTCCCCTTCCACAGGTCAAAAAATCCAAACTAATTTGCTTCCTACAGATTTCTTTTGGTTCTGTGTACTTGCTTGGAAGACTGTGACTGCCTCACTCAAATACAGAGCATCCCAGGTCCCTTTCTGCCTGGCTGCTTTCTTCAGGCAGGTTGGATAAGATGACAGTTGAGGGTCCCTTCCAACCCAATGCACTCTGTGATTCTGTGATATACCATCCAAATCTGTTAGGTATTAAAGGGAAAGTTGAAGAGATTGCCAGTTTCACCCTTAAAAACCAAAAGACAGATGGGAAAAGCATTCACCACAGATTTCTCCCTTCTGAGACCTATATGAAGGCTCCTGCATGAAGGGACATGGAACAGGGGCAAGACTCTCTCCTGTTGCAAAGGTTCATCCTCAGAGCTGCTATTTATGAGACATTGCATCTACCTCTCTGCTTAGGCTTCATCAAGGAGTGTGGGGAGCAAAGCACTCAGCTGTAGATCAAGGTTACTGTCACTGTACTATACCTAAACCAAATCCATTCACTATAAGGCTTTCTAGAGGAGTTACAAATACTCTTTGTTTAAAAGAAAAATAAATAAATACAAAATTAAAAGCCTGTCTTTTCATGTACTGCACATGGAATAGAAGATATTTCACTGAAACTAAAAAGAAACCACACCACACAGTATTTTAGGTTATAGTCATTACTTATACAAAATAAATGATCAAAACTAAGTAACGAACTCACATCTCTCTTTTGAGATTTCTATACACAAAGAAATTGGGTTATCTACAAACACATTATGGTTTTGAAATGTGTTACTGCATTCTAAATACTTGAATTAAAACAATTTGGTTTGAATTGTACTATTATAGAAGACTCAAAATCCTTTTATCAGAGGTTCCTTTTTTTTTTTTTTTCCCTTTCTTTCTTTTTCTGGTGTTATTAAAGGATTTCAAGCTTTGTTATTCGAATGAGATAAACACTATGGTAACTAGGAAAGGGAGCATGTTTTAGAAGTCTGTGGTTTTGAGTGCTTTCCAAAGAGACAGGGTAGTATCTGTACCCTAATAATCTCTCAGTGCATGAAATATAATAGAAGGGAGCTATTTCAGTAAGATTTCTTAAAACCTATGAGGCATAAAAATCCTAACATACTGGAGATGGTGTTTGAGGCACACCTTCAGGATCGAGGTCAGTTCTTATGGCAAAGCATCACATTGTAGGATGTGTTGGTTTGAGGCTAATTGGAATATTTTAATGGAGAAAATGATGTTATAGGCTGTGAACAGCAAACACTGATGATGTCTGCTTCGCTCATAGGCTTGCTGAGATGTATGAAAATAAGAACACAAACGTAGATAAGACACACTCTCTCAGAGAGTCTCAGGCTCTCTAGCTGCTTTTGGTCTTGGCCTCTCTGCCCAGTAACCTAACTAACCACTCTCTGCTTCTAACCTCCCATGCCCATCCTCCAAACTCATCTTGTGCATAAGCCGAAACCTTGGGGTAAAGTAGAGGGGTGGGAAGAAGGTGGAAGGGTGGTTGGGAGCTGTGATGGTTTGGGAGTTCCCTGCCCCCCACACTTTGTAAAATGACCCAGACTAGAACTCAGCCAGCTGGAAGTTAAGGACTGAAGCTCTGTTTACAGCTCAGCACAATGTACAAGCAGAGATATACACAATAGACAGGAATAGTTACAGAAATATACAAGTTAAAGGTAATACAGAAATACAACTCCCCTCCCAGAAATCAGACTCCCCAGGAGGGGCTACCAACCACTCTTCCACCTTCTTTCCACCCCTCTTCCTTACCCCAGGGTCTCCTTATGTGCCTTTTACATTGTGAAAACTGGGCCAAAGAGCACTGTATTGAGTGGATCCCTCCCCAGCCTTCCTGTAGGCCCCCTTCAGATCCTGGAAGGCTACTCTAAGGTCTCCTGGAAGCCTTCTCTTCTCCAGACTGCACAACCCCAACTCTTGTAGCCTGTTCTCACAGCAGAGCTGCTGCAGCCCTCTCAACATCTTCATGGCCTCCTCTGCACCCACTCCAACACTTCCATGTCCTTCCTGTGCTGGGGGCTCCAGAACTGACACAGGACTCCAGGTGGTGTCTGTGAGGACCAGAGTAAAGGGTCAGAATCCCCTCCCTTGCCCTGCTGCCCACACTGCTCTTGCTGCAGCCCAGTACTCAGTTGCTGTCTGGGCTGCACTCACACTGCAGGCTCATGTTGAGCTTTTCATCACCCCAAAGTCCCAGGGCCTTTTCCTCAGGGCTGCTCTCAGCCATTCCCCACCCAACCTGGAGTTGTGCCTGGGATTGTGCCTACCCAGGTGTAGGACTTTACACTTGACCTTACACAACCAAATACATAAAAATTATACCAAAAATTATTTTAGGAGTACATTAATTGAGTGTTTACCTCAGTCATGTTGAGTAAAGCTGCATAGAAACACACCACCCTTTTGCAGGAAGGTTAGTTCAGTACATTATTCAAGCAGCCTGAAGCACCAACTGGATTTCACTCAATATCCTTTGTTAGAATTGCTACCTACAAAGATGTTGAAATCTTTCTCAGGGAGCAGAACAGTGGAAGAGGCACATTAAAAAAAAAAATGTGGAGGACGCAAGGATTGGATGGAATGTGCAAGTGATTTCTGGTGAGAAACTGTGATTCTGTTTGGCTGTAACCTCCCTCCAGAGATTATTCAAGCCATGTCCCATGAAATACCAGCTCCAGCAGCTTTTAATCTGAGAGATGTAGTTCACCAATCTCTTCCTGTAGGTGACCCAGAATATCTCAGACAATTTGTTCCTGCTGAAAAAGAACCAAATGGCTAAATAAAGGGTTCCCTGGCTCCACTCCCCTTTGTTCAGGAGAAAATCTTGGCCAGCAAACACTTAAACTCCTCCTAGCAGCCAGTGATCATGCTTGGTTTTCAGACATTTGTTGTATGAGCTGAGTGAGGTTTGACCATGCCCAGAGAGGAGAAAGTAGCTACGTGGGTACTCTGCTCTGCAATCAGAGACTGAGAGATTTAATGTAGTGAAAACACTGTGGAAATGTTGCCTAATTTGTTTAACTGCAGTACATTTTCATGTAATTTCTATCCTGTAATTCATAGAACCATAGAATCATAGAATGGTAAGGTTGGAAGGGACCTCAAGGATCATCTAGTTCCAACCCCCTGCCATAGGCAGGGACACCTCTCACTAGTACAGCTCAGTCAAGGCCTCCTCCAACCTGGCCTTGAACACCTCCAGGGGGGGAGCAGCCACAACCTCCCTGGGCAACCTGTTCCAGTGTCTCACCACCCTCACTGTAAAGAACTTCCTCCTAACATCCAGTCTAAATCTCCTCTCTGCCAGTTCAAACCCATTGCCCCTTGTCCTGTCATTGCAGGACCTTGTCAATAGTCCCTCCCCAGCCTTCCTGTAGGCCCCCTTCAGATCCTGGAAGGCTACTATCAGGTCCCCTCGAAGCCTTCTCTTCTCCAGGCTGCAGATCCCCAACTCTCTCAGCCTGTCCTCACAACAGAGCTACTGCAGGCCTCTGATCATCTTCGTGGCCTCCTCTGGACCCGCTCCAACACTCCCGTGTCCTTCCTGTGCTGGGGGTTCCAGAACTGCACACATTCCTATCTAACTGCTTTATTTTCATCCTTTTTCTGTTCAGTTTAGAGACAAGCCACATGGTGAGATTCTACTGACTCCTGGTTTTGCCATTAAAAAGCCTTCTGCCCTTACACAGAGAGAGACAAACACATCTTATAACCCCCCATTTCCTATTTAAATGCTCTGTTTCAAATGATCTCCCAGCAGTTTGTTATTTTGACCTTTGTGAATACTTCTGCAGACTGAGGATAAGAGAGGGCCAGCCTGAGACAGGTGTAAGGACACTGTGTTATAAAGAGCTACGTGCAAAGAGGAAGCAAACTTCACTGTTATTTCCCAAGCACTACATCTTTGTGTAAAAACATAAAAATATATTATTTTTTAAAAATAATTATGTGGACTGCCAAGTGGCAGCTGGATTCTGCTTTTCACAGGAGCTAGGGATCTGCTCATTAACCTTATGTTTATTAAAAGAATTTTGTATGTAAAGAAATGTACCTGGTAGTATCAAAAGCCCCCAGACTGTATCTTGGAAATCGCTGGGCAATGAACTCTCCTACAAACATGCCCAAAGCAAATGATCATAGAATCATAGAATGGTAAGGTTGGAAGGGACCTCAAGAATCATCTAGTTCCAACCCCCTGCCACAGGCAGGGACACCTCCCACTAGTACAGCTCACTCAAGGCCTCCTCCAACCTGACCTTGAACACCTCCAGGGAGGGAGCAGCCACAACCTCCCTGGGCAACCTGTGCCAGTGTCTCACCACCCTCACTGCAAACAACTAACATCCAGTCTAAATCTCCCCTCTGCCACTTCAAACCCATTGTCCTTCCTTTGCTGAGGGTTCCAGAACTGCACACAGTACTCCAGGTGGGGTCTGAGGAGAGCAGAGTAAAGGGGCAGAATCCCCTCCCTTGCCCTGCTACCCACACTTCTCTTGATGCAGCCCAGGACTCGGTTGGGTGATCACAATGGAAGCGAGACAAAGGTTGGGGCACAGCATGGTGAGGTCAGGGGTATGCACAGCAAGAAACAGCAAGAAGGAAGGAAGATGGGTTTAGTGCCCTCAGCCACCTCTGTAAACTCAGGCTTGCAAACTGCAGTCCAAGAACTGAAGACTGGTAACTGAAGAATCAAGCCACAGCTTTACTTGTACAAATTACATCCAGAGAACTGCTCACACACACACATGAATTTCGTAACATGCCTATTAGCACATCTAGATCTGTTTCAGGTTAAAAACATATGCTAACGTATTATTCCTTGGAAGTGATTTCCTTAGCTGCCTTAGAGAAATGAGACCTGAAGGGCAGGGCAGAGGGGAGTTCCCCTGATGGAAAATATGCCCCTTTCCAGGTAGGCACATGAACTGGTGGAAAGGCAACTTCAACTTATGAATACTCTATGCTTCAGGCATCTGCTGGGGTTATGAGCACTAGTTCTTTCAGATCTCCTTCCAGTGCCCTGAGTAGCACTTAAAGAGTAAAGAGAATATTTCAATCAGCTGCTGCAGACAGTAGCTTTTGCAACCAGAAGAATTTTTAAGACAGTTATTTTTGCCAGGTCAAATTAAAGAAGGTATGCCATCAGTAAACAGCAGCACTTTGTATAACTATGATATGAATTCCCCAAGCGTTACATGGTCAGCTGTAAGCACAATGAAATAGGCAGTTCTTGGAAGCAGCAAACAGTCCTGGGTCTGTTGCCTGCTTTTTCCTTTTCTGGGGAGCCTGCACTGCTGAGGGGGAGTGGCTTGTGTTCAAGTAAGGCATCCACTTCTGTAGGAGCAGTCTGCCCCAATTGTTTTGGGCAGGAGCAAATAAAAAATGCTCAGCAATCCAGAGGTCTTTATTTGATTCTGGTCTTTTCCTCCTTGCACTTTGGCTGTAAGCATTCCCATCCTTGATCCAGTCCTGTCATGCTATTGCTGGCAAGAAAACTCAGGTTTCTCCACAGCTATGGAAAAATTTTGAGCAAGCCCTAACCAAAAAAAGTGTTTTGTCTCTTGCTTTCATGTTTCTTTTTCAACAAGATGGACACTAATGGCCTCACTGTTCAGGCTCATAATATGGTGGTGCCGTTTTGCTTCCCTACACCACACTATCTGGGGCTGCTTTTTCTGGGGGTTGACTGCTGTCACCTTAATGGAATAGCACTGTGACCAAGGCCAGAGTCACCAGAGTATCACCTCTGCTGCTAAGTTCTCCTGGAAGCAAAAGCTTCCAGGAGCGTATGCAAGGTTGGAAACAAGACTTGTACATGACAAGGCTGGTGGTGTAACTGAAGCTGGGCTTTTGTTACCTCTCTTCCATCAGTTATCCTTGATCCCACACCTGATTGAACAAGGTAAAACACTTGGGACAAGGAGGAGGTTTGTAAAGAAATTGAATGGACTTTTCATTTGCCTCATTTACAACAGGAAAGGAAGGACTGCAGTGGTTGGACATTGGTAAATTCCTATTTAAGCACATGCATTCAATAATCAGGTGGCTTTTGGATAGCACAGTCCAAACTGTTTGCCCAGCTTGGTCATCACATTTCCTGGCAATGACATTCTGGCTGTCACAAATTAGGGTATGTTATTGTCTAGTATTGTCTGTCTTTTCAGGGATGAAAACATTCCTCCTAGACAAAACATAACACATGATGTGATAAACTGCAGTTATGGAAGTTTACAACCTCTTGCTATTAATAAGTGGGGTGAGCAGCACCCCTTATATCGGGACATCCGCCTTTGAAATACAAAGTAACCACAACACATGATCTGTCAGAAACTATCATGATGATAAACAATGGGGAGAGCTCCAAAATAAATAAATAAGCACTGCCAAAGAAATTATTTGCATATTTTTCTCTCTCCCCAACCAGTGCTTGAAAAATGTCCTCATTCAATGTGCTTGCTCATCCATGCAGCTGCCAGCTGTGCCTCCTTCCTTCGGCAGTACTCACATGTTACATCGTTTGTAATATCAAGTCCATATTGCTGCAGAAACCTAAGATGGAATGAAATTCTTGCTGTCCCTTTAGAAATTTCGTGGAATTATTATTTCAGTGCTGCAACTGAAATTTGACATTCGGTTGAAGGCTGTGGCACGCAGGAAACCAAGACAGACAGAGCACACGCAAAAATGTCCAGACACTAAGAGGCATCTCCAGCAACCCTCATGTAATTAACATAAATCTGGGCTGCCAAAAGTACTAACAGCACTTGGAGCAGCTTTGAAATCCCAAATGCATGACTTCTAAATTTAGAGCTCTGTTCTTACTATATTCTGTTATGCACATGTTTAGATTTCTGTTGATTGTTTGCAGAAGAAAAGGAATGTAAAGGTTATTTGTTTAGAGTGGAACAGTGGCCTACAACTGCAACTCAGTATTGAGGGACAAAGAAAAGCTGCCCTGCCATTACAGGAATTTAGAGTGGCATTGGGATTCCCAATGAACTCAGAAATGAAGCAGCTGCTCTGCTCTTAAAGAGAGTGAGACTGGCAATAACTGTGTTTGCTAGCGTGTACGGTCCACCCTGCTCCCTCTGTCCTGCCTTTTGCAGAAGCAAAAAGAAATGGTGGGTCTGCACAGCTGTTACACTCCCTGAGTGTGAGATGGTGACCATAGCTGTCCCCTGCATGGATGGCACAGATATGGGAGATAAAACCAGAGCATGCTGTAGTGCAATTGCAGAAGGTTGCAACAGACACTGAAAAGACAGAACTCAAATGTGGAGGAAGAAGGTAAGGACCAACATGGATTTTTTTTTTTTTTCCTTTTTCAGGAGCATCACTGTTCCAGTTTTGGGACTCAACAGATATAATGATGTTTCTCATCATCCTTAACATGCCACAGACAGCTAGATTTGGCTACAACTCAGTTGTTTAGCACCACCTAATTATCCGTAAGGCCTGAATTTTTAATCTGTGTATTCCTTACAGGGCTTCTACTTTAACAGTTCCTCTTGAGCTTTTGTCCCGTGGGCTTTTAAAGCACATCTCTACTGTTATACAGTT
>VWZE01011319.1:0-18782 GCA_013396675.1 Eubucco bourcierii
AGCCTTCCAGGATCTGACGGGGGCCTACAGGAAGGCTTGGGAGGCACTATTGGCAAGGTCTTGCAATGACAGGACAAGGGACAATGGGCTTAAACTGGCAGAGGGGAGATTTAGACTGGATGTTAGGAGGAAGTTCTTTACAGTGAGGGTGGTGAGGCACTGGAACAGGTTGCCCAGGGAGGTTATGGCTGCTCCCTCCCTGGAGGTGTTCAAGGCCAGATTGGATGAGGTCTTGAGTGAGCTGTCCTAGTGGGAGGTGTCCCTGCCTATGGCAGGGGATTGGAACTAGATGATCCTTGAGGTCCCTTCCAACCTTACCGTTCTATCATTCTATGAACACTTTCAGGTACACAGTTAGAATAAGACAAAGTAGTCAACGGTTATTTATTAGGGACAGAAAGACAGATAGGAGCTACAACACTGTGGTTTAGTGGTTTTTGATTGACTTATGAGTCAAAACATACTTGTTTACAGAAAATCCTTTTTGTTTGGTTACAGGTAACAGTGTAAAGGATTTTAAAATATTTTCAGTGTGCCAGTGACACTATTTGCAGAATCACAGAATGATAGATGTTGGAAGTGACCTCTGAAGAGCATCTAGTCCAACCCCACTGCCAGAGTGAGTTCATCCAGAACAGGTTGCACAAGATGGTGTCCAGGCAGACTCTGAATTACTCCAAAGGCAGAAACTCCACAACCTCTCTGGAGCTCTGGTTCCAGTGCCCCTCAACATAAAGAAGTTCCTCCTTATATTTAGATTGAACTTCCTATGTTCAAGTTTGTGCCCATTAGGTCTTGTCCTGTTGCTGGATGTTACTGAACAGACTGTCCCAATCCTGACACCCATCCTTTAACTACTTACAAACATTGATAAGATTGATTTGGAACACTTCAGAAAGGTTTCTGTTGTTTTCCCTGTAAGTTGTTTGGATTTGTGTGTGTATGTGTTTTGGGTTTTGGTTTTTTGCTGTGTGTTTGTTTGGTTTGTATTTTTTGGGGGGGGAGGGTTGTTTGATTTGTTGTTGTTGTTGTTTTGTTTTTTGTTTTCATTATCTCCATTTCAAAACAACATTTAAAAAAAATTTCCTTATGGCAAAACCTTCCAAATCTCCCAGCACAATTAGCTTAGAAACTTAACTGCCTCAATACTGTTGGGCAGAATTAATTAAACATCAGAACTAATGAAAACATTTTTAAGAAAGAGAATTAGAAAGAAGAAAAAAGAAAGACGAAAAAGAAGAAAGAGAATTGCTTGAAAGAATACAGCAGAGAGCCACAAAGATGATGGAGTGGAAAGTCTCTCTTGTGAGCAAATGCTGAGGGAGCTGAGTCTCTTTAGCTTGGAAAAGAGGAGACTGAGGGCTGACCTCATTCACGTTTACAAAGATCTGAAGGACAAGTGTCAGGAGGATGGAGCACTGCTCAGTGATGTCCAGTGATAGGTCAAGGGGATGACAGGTGCAAGCTGGAGCAGAGGAGGTTCTGCATGAACATAAAGGAAAACTTTTTCGGTGTGAGGTTGACAGAGCCCTGGAAGAAGCTGCCCAGGGGTGTTGTAGAGGCTCCTTCACTTGAGACATTCAAAACATGCCTGGATGCACTCCTGTGTGACCTGCCCTAGGTCACCCTGCTCTGGCAGGGAGTTGGACTGGATGAGTTTCCAAGGTCCATTCAAACCCCTAACATTCTGTGACTCTGTGTAAGTTTCCTTGTTATATAACCCCTCCGTTCCTATGCTCTACTCAGAATGTTACAGGCAATCTGAATATATAATAGAATCACAGAATTAAGCAGGTTGGAAGAGACCTCCAAGCTCATCCAGCCCAACCTAGCACCCAGCCCTAGTCAATCAAACAGACCATGGCACTAAGTGCCCCATCCAGGCTTTGCTTCAACACCTCCAGGGACAGTGACTCCACCACATCCCTGGGCAGTCCATTCCAATGCCAATCACTCTCTCTGGCAAGAACTTCTTCCTAACATCCAGCCTAGACCTCCTCTGGCACAACTTGAGACTGTGTCCCCTCATTCTGTCCCTGGGTGCCTGAAAGAAGAGCTCAACTCCACCTACCTGCAACCTCCCTTCAGGTAGCTGCAGAGAGCAATGAGCTCTGCCCTGAGCCTCCTCTTCTGCAGGCTGCACACCCCCAGCTCCCTCAGCCTCTCCTCACAGGGCTGTGCTCCAGGCCCCTCCCCAGCCTTGCTGCCCTTCTCTGGGCACCTTCCAGCACTTCAATATCTCTCTTGAATTGAGGGCCCCAGAATTGGACACAGCACTTAAGGTCACTGCTGAGCACAGGGGTAGAATAACCTCCCTGCTCCTGTTGGCCACACTGTTCCTGATCCAGACCAGGATGCCATTGGCTTTCCTGCCCACCTGGGCACGCTGCTGTCTCATCTTCAGCTACTCTCTACCAGCACTCCCAGGTCCCTCCCTACCTGACTGCTCTCCAGCCACTCTGTCCCTAGCCTGTAGCACTGTTTGGGGTTGTTGTGGTCAAAGTGTAGAACCCTGCACTGAGGCTTGTTAAGTCTCATCCCATTTACACACAAAGCTGAAGATATAAAGCAAAGGTACATCACCTAAAATCTGAAGTGTCAAAGAACACTATCCACACTGTCATGTCAGAAGAGCAGCCAAAGCACTCTTAAAACAAATGTACAAAATAAGATACCTAAAATTAATCTGGTTACTTTTTCCAGACAGTTTTTCAGTTGAAACTCTGTCTGATTTTCTCCTGCTGAAAGGGGCTGTGCTCCCAACTTACAGAATCATAGAATCATAGAATGGTAAGGTTGGAAGGAACCTCGAGGATCATCAAGTTCCAAACCCCTGTCAGGGGAGGCAGGGACTCCTCCCACTAGCACAGGTCACTCAAGGCCTCCTCCAACCTGACCTTGAGCACTTCGAGGGAGGGAGCAGCCACAACCTCCCTGAGCAACCTGTGCCAGTGTCTCACCACCCTTACTGCAAACAACTTCTTCCTAACATGCAGTTTCAATCTCCCCTCTACCAGTTCAAACCCATTGCCCCTTGTCCTGGCATTACAAGCCCTTGTCAATAGTGCCTCCCAAGCCTTCCTGTAGTTCCCTTCAGATACTGGAAGGCTTCTCTAAGGTCTCCTTGAATCCTTCTCTTCTCCAGGCTGCAGAGCCCCAACTCTCTCAGTCTGTCCTCACAGCACAGTTGCTGCAGCCCTCTCAGCATCTTGGTGGCCTCCTCTGGACTGGCTCCAACACTTCCATGTCCTTCCTGTGCTGGGGGCTCCAGAACTGCACACAGTACTCCAGGTGGGGTCTGAGGAGAGTAGAGCAAAGGGGCACAATCCCCTCCCTTGCCCTGCTGCCCACACTGCTCTTGCTGCAGCCCAGCACACAGTTGCTGTCTGGGCTGCACTCACACTGCAGCTTCATCTTGAGCTTTTCATCAACCCAGACTCCCAGGTCCTGTTCCTCAGGGCTACTCTCAACCATTCCCCACCCAGCCTGGAGCTGTGCTTGTGACTGTGCCTACCCAGGTACAGGTCCTTACACTTGACCTTGTTGAATGTCCTGAGGTTGGCCTGGGCACAGCTCTGCAGCCTGTCCAGGTCCCTCTGGATGGATCCCTGCCCTCTAGCAAGTCGACTGTGCCACACAGCTTGGTGCCATTTGCACACTTGTTGAGGTTGCACTGATTCCTCTGTGCATGGCACTGACAAAGATATTAAACAGCACTGGTGCCAGCACTGACCCCTGAGGGACACCACTTGGCACTGGTCTCCAGGTGGACATTGTGCCCTTGATCACCACTCTCTGTGTGCCACCACCCAGCCAATTCCTTACCCAGAAGTGTTCCACACATCCAGTCCATGTTTTTCCAGTTTGGTGCCCAGGATGCCATGTGGGACAGAATCAAATGCCTTACTCAGGTCCAGGTAGATGACATTAGCTGCCCTTCCCTTGACTTCAGGAAGGACAGAAGCAGACTCAGAGGCCTTTTAGTTCTTTCAGAGAAGGGATTGGAAATTCCAGATATGGCACTTGTTTCTGTTCACGGGCACACCAAAGCTGTTTGGTGACGATAAAGAGAAAGAGAAGTAAGGGATATGGACCCCAGAAAGTCTGGATGCGAAGAGCCAAAGTCTGACACATGCATTGACTGTTCCCCTGAAAGAAAGGGAAAAAACCAAAGCACTGTAGCTTTTATCAGGTCTAGTGAATGAATAAATAGAAGATGACAGAAAGTCTTTTGGATGCTTATGAATGTCAAATACTCTTAAGTGGCTGCCTTTCCTTGTCACTTAACATTAAAGAGCCATAGAAAAGCACACTTATGCTCAGTCATTTGGCTGGGGACAGAGCTGTCTAATAGCTTCAATATTGATTAGATACAAATGTTAAGGTTACCTTTTCTTTTAAAACTGACACCCCCACCCCCCTGTCTTTTCCTATTTTAGTCATTATCTTTTTAGAGTTCTCCCACCATCTTCATGTATTATTTAAAGAAATTAACAAATAAAATCGTAAATCAGTCCCAAAAGATTGTTTTAAAATTCAAAAACTATTTAAAATCATCTATTTATTTTTTTCTTTCTCAATATGTTTTTCTTTCTCAGTATTTTTTCTTTCTCAATAAATTTTTTTCTTTCTCAATATATTTTTCTTTCTCAAAAATTTTTTTCTTTCTCAATATTTCTCTTTTTCAATATTTTTTTTCATTCTCAATATTATTTTTCTTTTTCAATAATATTTTTCTCAATATTTTTTTATTTCTCAGTAATTGTTTTTCTTTCTCAATATTTTTTCTTTCTCAATTTTTTTTCCTTCTCAATATTTTTTCTTTCTCAATATTTTTCTTTCTCAATAATTTTTTTCTTTCTCAATAATATTTTTCTTTCTCAATAATATTTTTCTTTCTCAATAGTTTTTCTTTCTCAATAAATATTTTCTTTCTCAATATATTTTTTTCTTTCTCAGTATTTTTTTCTTTCTCAATATATTTTTTCTTTCTCAATAATTATTTTTCTTTCTCAATATTTTTTTTTCTCAATATTATTTTTCTTTCTCATTTTTCTTTCTCAATATTCTTTTCTTTCTCAATAATTTTTTTCCTTTTCAATATTTTTTCTTTCTCAATACTTTTCTCAATAAGTTTTTTCTTTTTCAATTTTTTTTCTTTCTCAGTATTTTTTCTTTCTCAAAAATTTTTTTCTTTCTCAGTATTTTTTATTTCTCAATAATTTTTTCCTTCTCACTATTTTTTTTCTTTCTCAATAATTTTTTTCTTTCTCAATAATCTTTTTCTTTCTCAATATATTTTTTCTTTCTCAATATTTTTTTTCTGTCTCAATATTTTTTTTCTGTCTCAAAACTTTTTTTTCTTTCTTGATATTTTTTTCTTTCTCAAGAAAGGCTTGTGGTAGCAAGACTATGGCCAGCTGCCAAATACTATGAAACCTTAATGATTCTTGAGGACTGGGAGAGGGATAATAGAATGAGAAAGTGTTTTCTAGAGGAAGTTTTGTTCAGTAACAGACTGAAAGTGTTGGACTCCCTCACTCACAGACAGAAGAGCATTGAGACTTTCAGTCCTTGAAGTGCACAAGGTGAGGAGACATGTCACATGAAACCCACACAAAAGGCTTACTGTTCCATCTCGTGGCAGATGTTATTTGGCAAGATGCTACAATGCTTCCAGAGAATCAGGCACTTGAGTTCAGAAACATCAGTAAATGACTAGAGCAATGCTGTGAAGGGTGACCCTTCTCGGAGAAGGAACAATCAAATATTTAGGAAAAAATTGGTCTGATCCTTCTGGTCAGGAGACAATGGACATTGTGCATTCAAGTCTGCAACTACCTGAAGGGACATTGTGGAGAGGCTGCTGCTGGCCTCTTTTCACAGGTAATTGGAGACAGAGTAAGGAAGAATGGCCTCAAGCTGAGACTGGGGAGGTTTAGATTGGATGCTAGGAAAAAGTTTTTCATGGAGAGAGTGGTCAGGGACCAGAATGAGCTGCCCAGGGAGGTGATGGAGTCACCCACCCTGGGTGTGTTTGAGAGTTGTTTGAATGAGCTGCTTAGGGATATGGTTTAAGGTCTGTCTTGTAGAGTAGGGTTCTAGGTTGGACTTGGTGATCCTGAGGAGCTTTACCAACCTGCGTGTGTCTGTGATTGTGTGACAGTTATTGCCTGTGATCAATATGCATTACACTTAAATATACAGTGCATTATCCATATGATCAGATGAAGAGAACCAACCCCAGTAAGTGACAGTTACTTGAGCAATGCTCTGCTATTCTGAGTAGAATGGGAAGAATGCAAACCTACCTGTCCCACTGCATAGCTGGGGAACATGCAAAGCCACCTCTTTTTGCCAATGCTTTTTGCCTTACATGCTATTCTGGAAAGCAAAGTAAATTATACAGTTTTCCTATCTCCTTTGGGCTACACTCTTGAAAGAATAAGATCTTAGTGATCAAGTCTAGACTAGAACTGGAAACACAGTTCATAGAATCATAGAATCATAGAATGGTAAGTTTGGAAGGGACATCAAGGATCAGCTAGTTCCAACCCCCTGACATAGGCAGGGACACCTCCCACTAGTACAGGTCACTCAAGGCCTCCTCCAACATGGTCTTGAACACCTCCAGGGAGGGAGCAGCCACAACCTCCCTGGGCAACCTGTGCCAGTGNCCTTCTCTTCTCCAGGCTGCAGAACCCAAACTCTTGTAAACTGTCCTCACAGCAGAGCTGCTGCAGCCCTCTGATCATCTTGGTGGCCTCCTCTGGACCTGCTTCAACACTTCCATGTCCTTCCTGTGCTGGGGGCTCCAGAACTGCACACAGGACTCCAGTTCCATCATCTGTGAAAGTTTTGATTCAGACCTGAACTTTCTTTCTATCATTTGCACTGGTTGAAGATACCAATGTTCTCACAAGCTTCAAGAAAGTTCAGATACAAACCTGAAGGTGAACTTTGTGGCTTCTGCCCTTCATTTGACTTTAAAGCTCATGTCAACAGCAGCCTGATGTACATGGTACATTGCCACCTCAGCGCATGTTTTCTGTGTGCCGCCAAGCACTTCAAAGCACAATCCTCTGTTTCTCTGTTCCTTGTTGGTTTCAGCTGTGAGCATTGACTAAGTTGCTAGTATTATGTCTGGCTTCTATATTCATGCAACATCAAAGGGACCTATGTGTATTTTAAAGAACTACACGTGCCTCACGTGCCACACGTGCCTCACAAGCTCCAAACCTTAGTAGCGTACTTGTACCTTTACCTTTCTTTATGTCATTCTTTTCATACTCTATCACACAAAACAATTCCAGGACATGAATTATGCCCTCACTGCTCACAGATATTGGGGAAACTAACTTGTTTTATTCAAGAAGGAATGCCAAATAATCACAAAAATGTTACATGCCTGAAGTTTGTTACATGCTTGGTCTCCTTCCCTCTCTCTCTGTTGTGTATTCCCCCAAGTTCTCTCATTCTCTCCAAATCACTTGCATGACTACCCTGCCTCCCTGAAATAATAACAGGAAAGAACTCCCCACCCTGCAAAAAATTCAAGAGCATATGACCATTTGAGAAGTTTTTAAGGATACACTTGACATTTTTCAGTGGATGTTTATTATACTGAAATTGTTTACCCAAAGGTGCTTTAGGTGCCCCCATTACTGGGTCTCCATGCAGTAGCTACAGCTCTCTCAATCTTTCATGCATTAATCTTCTGAAAATCTCATGGGAAGTCAAGAAGTGCTATTATCTTTGGCTTATAATTATCAAAATGAAGACAAGAGAAGCCAAAAGAGTGATTTCTAAAAGTACTTCAGATTCTAAGCCACTTAACCCTCGTTAGAAGCAGTATTGTTCTGTGATCCAGGAGCAGTATGAACAAGTCAGAAGCCTTTTCTCTAACGCTCACTGGAACATGGCAGAGTGCTGTTCTGGGGAGCAGCCTCTCTGTCATTTCTGGAACAAGAAACACTAAACATGTTTACATATCACTGCATCTAAACCAGAAAGGCCTTACTGAGAGCTGCAGACTGCTTTCAGACCTCAACTTGAAATGTTTGCTGGGTGTCACTTTGTGTTCCAGTGTTCCTCATGGTCCTTACACTGTTCTGGTTTTCTGCTGCAGACAAGTCTTGTTAAGTGATGCTTTGGATTTGTAAATGTCATGTAGGTTCTTGTAACACAATTGCTCCTGCAAGGTTTGCCTTTGCAAAGGATGGTTGCAGTGAAGGTTACTTGAATCTCCAGAATTCTGAAGCCCAGTCCTACCTGAAGGGGTGTCCTATAACATACTATTGCCGTGCATTGCAGTGTCAATCATCACGAGGGTAGGGAGGCTCTACAGAGGGACTTGGGTAGATGGGATTGATGGGCCAACTTTTATGGGATGAACTTCAACAAGGCCAAATGCCAGGTCCTGCACTTGGGTCTGGGTCTCAACAACCCCAAGCAATGCTACAGGTTTGGGGCAGTGTGGCTGGAGAGCTACCTGGCAGAAAAGGATCTGGGGATTGTAGTAAACAAGCAACACAATATGAGCAAGCAGTGTACCCAGGTGGCAAAGAAAGCCATTGGCATCCTGTCTGGGATTAAAAATGCTGTGTCCAGTAGGGATAGGGAGGTGATTGTGCCCTTGGACTCAGCTCTGGTTAGACCACACCTCAAGTATTGTGTTCAGTTCAATTTAAGAGGGATGTGGAGGTGTTTGAGCCAGTGCAGAGGAGGGCAATGAAGCTGGGGAAGGGCCTGGAGAATTAATCTTACGAGGAGTGACTGAAGGAGCTGGGGATGGTTAGTGTGAAAAAGAGGAGGCTGAGGGGAGACCTCATTGCTGTCTACAGATACCTGAAGAGATGTTGTGGAGAGATTGCTGCTGGGCTCTTCTCAGAGGTAATTAGTAAGAGAACAAGAGGGAATGGCCTCAGACTGTGACTGGGGTGCTTTAGACTGGACATTAGGAAAAAAAAAATTCCCATCAAGTGTGTTCAGACTGTGAATGTGCTGCTCAGGGAGATGGTTGAGCCATCAACCCTGGATGTGTTTAAAAGTAATTTGGATGTGGTACTTGGGGCTATGGTTTAGGGGAAACCTTGCAGAGTAGAAATATCAAGTTTGACTTGGTGATCCTGAGGGGCTTTTCCAACCTAAATGTTTCTGTGATTCTCTTCTCTCAAAGGTTCTTGGTTGGACTTGGTGATGCTGAGGGGCTTGGGGCTATGGTTTAGGGTGAGCCTTGCAGAGTAGGGCTACTGGTTGTACTTGGTAATGCTGAGGGGCTTGGGGCTATGGATTAGGGTGAACCTTGCAGAGTAGGGCTGCTGTTTGGACTTGGTGATCCTGAGGGGCTTTGCCAACCAGATCTGTGATTCTGCATTAAGTGCACACATGTGCATGTATGCACAGGTTATAGTGTTACTGCTTACTTGTTCCTTGGTTAATTTATTTTTANCATCAACCCTGGATGTGTTTAAAAGTAATTTGGATGTGGTACTTGGGGCTATGGTTTAGGGGAAACCTTGCAGAGTAGAAATATCAAGTTTGACTTGGTGATCCTGAGGGGCTTTTCCAACCTAAATGTTTCTGTGATTCTCTTCTCTCAAAGGTTCTTGGTTGGACTTGGTGATGCTGAGGGGCTTGGGGCTATGGTTTAGGGTGAGCCTTGCAGAGTAGGGCTACTGGTTGTACTTGGTAATGCTGAGGGGCTTGGGGCTATGGATTAGGGTGAACCTTGCAGAGTAGGGCTGCTGTTTGGACTTGGTGATCCTGAGGGGCTTTGCCAACCAGATCTGTGATTCTGCATTAAGTGCACACATGTGCATGTATGCACAGGTTATAGTGTTACTGCTTACTTGTTCCTTGGTTAATTTATTTTTAATAGTTATGCATATTTATAATTATATTTATATATTGTTTATAAATATAAATATTTATAACACTCAGAAATAAATCAGTTACATACCAACATGACTTGTTTGGTGTGTTTTAAAGCACTGATCATTAACAGATACCAAGATTAACAAATACACCAATAAGCTGGGCACCAAACTGGAAAAACCTGGACTGGATGTGTGGAACACTGCTGGGTGAGGAATTGGCTGGATGGTGGCACACAGAGAGTGGTGATCAAGGGCACAATGTCCACCTGGAGACCAGTGCCAAGTGGTGTCCCTCAGGGGTCAGTGCTGGGACCAGTGCTGTTTAACATCTTTGTCAGTGCCATGGACAGAGGAATCAGTGCAGCCTCAGCAAGTGTGCAGATGGCACTAAGCTGTGTGGCACAGTTGACTTGCTAGAGGGCAGGGATCCATCCAGAGGGACCTGGACAGGCTGCAGAGCTGTGCCCAGGCCAATCTCATGACATTGAACAAGGTCAAGTGTAAGGTCCTGCACCTGGGTAGGCACAATCCCAAGCACAACTGCAGGCTGAGTGGGGAATGGCTGAGAGCAGCCCTGAGGAAAAGGACCTTGGAGTCTGGGTTGATGAAAAGCTCAAGATGAAGCTGCAGTGTGAGTGCAGCCCAGACACAGCAACCGAGTCCTAGGCTGCATCAAGAGCAGCGTGGCCAGCAGGGCAAGGGAGGGGATTCTGCCCCTTTACTCTGCTCTCGTCAGACCCCACCTGGAGTACTGTGTGCAGTTCTGGAACCCTCAGCACAGGAAGGACATGGAAGTGTTGGAGCGGGTCCAGAGGAGGGCCACAAAGATGATCAGAGGGCTGGAGCAGCTCTCCTATGAGGACAGGCTGAGAGAGTTGGGGCTCTTCAGCCTGGAGAAGAGAAGGCTTCGAGGGGACCTGATAGTAGCCTTCCAGTATCTGAAGGGGGCCTACAGGAAGGCTGGGGAAGGATTATTTACAAGGTCCTGCAATGACAGGACAAGGGGCAATGGGCTTAAACTGGCAGAGGGGAGATTTAGACTGGATGTTAGGAGGAAGTTCTTTACAGTGAGGGTGGTGAGGCACTGGAACAGGTTGCCCAGGGAGGTTGTGGATGCTCCCTCCCTGGATGTGTTCAAGGCCAGATTGGATGAGGCCTTGAGTAACCTGTACTAGTGGGAGGTGTCCCTGCCTATGGCAGGGGGTTGGAACTAGATGATCCTTGAGGCCCCTTCCAATATTACCATGCTATGATATGGTAAGCTTCCAGTGAGCTCATACACTTGCACATGTGAAATCCATGAAGTGACTAAACCAGGGTAAACATTTCCACCCCTCTTCCTAATAATTTTGAAGATATACTGATAAAAAAATATATATAGGGAAAAGCTAAAGAACATAAAACTTTCCCCTCTTGCCAGTGCTTTGTAGTTGACAAGGCATGAAATGATTGATCATTCACTGTAATGATGGATAAGGACAATTGGCTGAAAGGTCAAAACTATTAAGTAAATAGTGGGGAAAAAAAAAAAAAAAGAAGATGGTACATTTCTCTGAGGCATACTAAGCTTAAATGGCAGGAAACCTTCATGTCATAGCCACACTGCTTCCATTTAAGCTTAAAGAGCAGTAAACTGAAATATCAGCTATCAGCCAGCTAAATATTTTCAATCTTTGACAAAAATTTAGCAGGGCTAAGGGCTTTTGGGTTACCTCCAATGCATATTCATGTTTTCAAATACATGCATTTTGAGTTTTCTATGGCAATTCTTTTCTTTCAGAGAAGGATATTGCAGATTGTTACTCTTTCTAATTTCTTCCACTTCATTTATGAGCATGCATCTACTTAGTTGTGATGATTTGGGAGTTTCCTACCTCCCAACACTTTGTAAAATCCCCCAGACTAGACTCAGCCAACTGGAAGTTAAGGACTGAAGCTCTGTTTACAGCTCAGCACAATGTACAAATAGAGATACACATAATACACAGGAATAGTTACAGACATAGACAAGTTAAAGGGAATACAGAAACACAATCCCCCTCCCAGAAATCAGAGTCCCCAGGAGGGGCTCCCAACCACCCTTCCACCTTCTTCCCACCCCTCTACCTTACCCCAGGGTTTTCCTTATGTGTAAAATAAGTTTAGAGGATTAGCAAGGGGGGTTAGAAGGAAAGTGGTTAGTCTTGTTATCAGGTCCAGACCAAGCCAGCAGCTAGAGAGGACAAGACTCTGCGTGTGTGTCTTATCTATGTTTGTGTTCTTATACATCTCAGCAAGCTATGTGTGCAGCAGACATCACCACTGTTTGCTTTTCAGAGCCTATCATCTAATTTTTTAAATTAAAATATTCCAATTAGCCTCAAACCAGCACAACAGTCGAGTGCAAATTGAAAATAAAAATAAAAATAAAAAAAAAACACAATGAAATTGTTGAGAACAAGCCTGAATTAGTCATTATTTCAAGAGTTAGAGACCTCTCTGGATTTTAATAGGTATTCCAAGTCTGGATTTAACCAAATCTGATCGTTCGTGTGCTGTTAAATGGTGAAAGCCTTTCAATGGCAGCAACTCTTCTCTGCTCTGTGCACTAAGCTCAGCAATCTCTGGTAGCAAATGTTCAAGTGTGCTGGTTTGAGGCTAACTGGAATATTTTAATGAAAAAGATTATATTATAGTCTGTGAAAAGCAAACACTGGTGATGTCTGCTTCACTCATAGGCTTGATGAGATCTATAGAAACAAGGACACAAACATAGATAACAGAGAGTCTCTGTCTCTGTAGCTGGTGTGTGTCTGCTGATCTCTCATGTAACCTACCTAACCACTCTGCTTCTAACCCTCTTTACCTATCCTCCAAACTCACCTTGCACATAAGCCAAACCCTGGGGTAAGGTATAGGGGTGGAAAGAAGGTGGAAGGGTGGTTGGGAGCCCCTCCTGGGGACTCTGATTTCTGGGAGGGGAATTGTGTTTCTGTATTCCCTTTAACTTGTCTATGTCTGTTACTATTCCTGTCTATTGTGTGTATCTCTGCTTGTACGTTGTGCTGAGCTGTAACTAAAGCTTCAGTCCTTAACTTCCAGTTGGTTGAGTCTAGTCTGGGGGATTTTTTCATAGAGTGGGGGGGTGGGGAACTCCCAGACTATCATATCAAGGAACTCAGTGAAGTCCCAACCAACCCAGCACACAACAGACCACTGTGGATCCAGTGGCTATGCTCAGTGATAGTGACCTAATTCTCCTGGTTACGACCGAGAGCCCCTGCAGAAATTCTCAGAACCTCCTAACATAGAACAATAAAGCTGTTTGGGAAGGTGTATTCTCACCTCTACCAACTACCAAATTGGTTTGTTTGCATTTTCTAAAACTCTAAGCACTTCTTATTAGCCTTAATTCCGAAATGATCAGTGATCGCATGTTTTTGTTTCTAAATAATCACTTGGGTCATTGGGTTTTGTTCTATTTATTTATTTATCTATTTATTATTTCTTCTCTTCCTAAAGAAAACTCTGCATAAACCATCTCCACTACACCCACAAATTACTGAATCCATGTAGCATTTCTTGAAGAGATTTATAAATTTGGTTGGGTTTTTTTTTAATGTGCCTGAGTGGGTTTTTTTTTTGTTGTTGTTGTTTTTCTTTTTTTTGTGCTAGTGCATTTGTCAACATTAGAGTAATTAGCTCAAGTTTCATCAACTAGCTGATGCAATCTGTTCAGAAAGCAACTTGGAATGTTAAAAATCTTAATAAGCTTCTCCAGCTTCACAGCCAAAACCTGAGGGATTTGACTTCAGTTCTGCTAAAATAGGAAGAAGTCTTTTAGAAGATAAATTGATACCACTGAAAAACAAATACACAGACACAAATACTAAATAAGAATTATACTGGTCAGAGCATTTTCTGATATTTTAGATTGCTGCATAATTTTAAAAATTAGGTTGCATTTAATGCAAGGAAAAAAAAATGAACTTGATCAAATCTAGAGCTCCAATCCTGCAAAAGCTTCCATCCAGCAGTAGGAGGAAGTTCTTTGCAGTGAGGGTGGTGAGACACTGGCAGAGGTTGCCCAGGGAGGCTGTGGCTGCGTTCTTTCCCTGCTCCCATTTGATGGGCAAGAATTTGTGCATCACATTTGGCTTTTATGAAATTGCCAATGATAATTTAACACTGAGTGCAATGAGGATAGAGCCAACCCCTTCAGGCTATGAGGTTTGGGGCTCTGCAGCCTGGAGAAGAGAAGGCTTCCAGGAGACCTTAGAGTAGCCTTCCAGGATCTGATGGGGGCTCCAGGAAGGCTGGGGAGGGACTACTGACAAGGTCTTGCATTGCCAGGGCAAGGGGCAATGGGTTTGAAGTGGCAGAGAAGAAATTGAAACTGGATGTTAAGAGGAAGTTCTTTGCAATGAAGGTGGTGAGATACTGGCATAGTTTGCCCAGGGAGGTTGTGGAGCACAGAATCACCCAATTTGATCACATTGGGTGATTCTGTGCTCCACAACCTTTCTGGAGGTGTTCAAGGCCAGGATGGAGGAGGCCTTGATTGACCTGTACTAGTGGGAGGTGTCCCTGCCTATGGCAGGGGGTTGGAACTAGATGATCTTTGAGGTCCCTTTCAACCTTACCATTCTATGATTCTATGATCAGCAACCTGTCACTTATAAGCAATCCAATGGACTTAAAACAACATTAGGATCACAAATAAAAAGCCACCCAGTTCCTAGTGAAATACATAGACAGTAAGTTTCTGTATTGTTCTTGAGTCTTGCCTTTTGGGGGGCCCTTTGTGTCCACACACACATACATGGGTGCATTTTAAGTGCAGATAGAATCACTTAAGGCACAGTAAGGAAAACCATGTTTTTTAATACATAAAACTCACTTATTGATAGGGATTTGTCTCCACCAAAAGGCAGTACAAAAAAATGAACCCTCTGAAACATCTTAACCAGCTGATCAAATGCAAAATGTCATTTAAAAAAAAAACACCAAAGAAATCTTTCTCCCTTTGAAGCCTTTTACCAACACAGTTCAGCAAGACAGGAGGCTTGAAAAGCTTTCAAATACAGAAGTGTCAAGGGTGTAGCCAATTGAATCTGATGATTTGAGCTAGAATTCTAGCTTCAACACACAAAAATTAAGAGCAGAGAAACACAGAATTTGAAGAGAGCTGAAGTCTCTGAGTGGAGAGGTGAACATTCCAGGGGTAGGCCATAAAAAGGTAACAATGGATAAGTTAATATAATTTCATTGGAGTATCTACAGCTTTATGTCTGGAAGCACAGCTTGGACCTTCTCCTTACTACTTCTGCTTCTCCCACTGCTATTCTTCTGAGGAACAGGTCCTGGGGGTCTAGAGTGCTGAAAAGGTCAAGATGAGGCTGCAGTGTGAGTGCAGCNGGCTCTGCAGCCTGGAGAGGAGAAGATTTCCAGGAGACCGTAGAGTAGCCTTCCGGGATCTGAAGGGGGCCTACAGGAAGGCTTGGGAGGGACTACTGAGAAGGTCTTGTAATGCCAGGACAAGGGGAATGGGTTTGAAGTGTCAGAGGGGAGATTGAAAGTGGTTGTTAGGAGGAAGTTGTTTGCAGTGAGGGTGGTGAGAGACTGGCACAGGTTGCCCAGGGAGGTTGTGGAGCACAGAACCACCCAACATGATCTTTGACATAGAATCACATTGGGTGAGTCTGTGCTCCACAGCTCCCCTGGAGGTGTTCAAGGCCAGGTTGGAGGAGACCTCGAGTAACCTGTACTAGTGGGAGGTGTCCCTGCCTATGGCAGGGGGTTGGAACTAGATGATCTTTGAGGTCCCTTCCAACATTACCATTCTATGATATTATGATTCTACGATTCCCCAGCTGCTCTTTTGGCCACTGCTTACTACTTTACCACTGTTTGACTCCATCCCCATCTTCTCTAAGGTTACCCCATCCCCATCTTCTCTAAGGTTACTATGTTTTGTAATATTTTATTCTCTCTATATTGTTATATTGTAATTTCTACAATACTACAATTTCATTTTTGTCACTTTCCTAGTTCCAGGTTGTAGTGAGCTTACTCTGTCTCTGGGCATGTTTATAAGAAGTTATTGAGGGAGGGATCCACCCTAAGCCATCACAGTATACAACAGCACGTTGGTGTTATGCCAGCTCTAGAATGAAGTGCTGGTGCAGCAAAGTATCATGGGCCTTGAAGTTCAGATTGCAATATGTGAGGTTTCTTGTTTCCCATTTTTGGGTGTTGGTCTTTTCTGCTGGGCTGGCTGTGGGCTTGGGTTGGAGTGGGAAGTCATTTTGTTGCTGCCTTCTGCTTCTGCTTCTGCCTTTGCTGTGCTTTTCTGGGCAACAGCTAAGGTAATTGTGCACTGTATTGTTGTCATTAAACTCTTTATCACGTCCCAGGGCTTTTTGTGTTACTCTCCCTCTTGATCTTTGACAGGGGGAGGCTTGATTGTGAGAGCAGGCTTTCTTAAACCAGGACAAGAAGTCACTCAAGGAAACTACATTAGCAACACTGGGCTTTATGGAAAGAATGAGCCTCTCACTTCAAGGACGAGAGGGAACTGCTAGAAAGAGCCCAGTACAGAGCCACAAAACTGATTAAGGGAGTGGAACATCTTCCTTACGAGGAGAGGCTGAGGGGACTGGGGTTCTTTATCTTGGAGAGGAGACTGAGAGGTGACTTCATTGATGTTTATAAATATGTAAAGAGTGAGTGCTGAGAGCCAGGCTCTGCTCAGTGATGCCCAATGACAGGACAAGGGGCAATGGGCATAAGCTGAGGCATAGCAAGTTCCATGCAAACACGAGAAATTTTTTTTCACTGTGAGGATGACAGAACACTGGAACAGGCTGACCAGAGGTGTTGTAGAGTCTCCTTCTCTGGAGATATTCAAGACCCACCTGGATGCATTCCTGTGTGATCTGGTATAGGACAACCCGTTCTGGCAGTGGGGGTTGGACTGGATGAGCTTTTGAGGTCCCTTCCAGCCTCTAACCTCATGTGATTTTGTAATGAAATGTGGAGGTACATAAGTTACACAAAGGTACACCTTGGGTAGATGGTCACTTTGCTCAGGCAGTTGTAGAAGAAAACTGGTATGGGAATAAACCAGAACAAACACTGATATTGTCCATGAGACAAAAACAAGCAGCCAGGCACCCTCAGTAGCAATGGAAAAGGAGAGAAGGAAGCTTCAGGATGGTTATGGTATGACGAAACTGGGAATAAGCACTTAGAGTGTGGCTGAAAACTTCTGCTCTCCTGGGGTATATTGTTGTGTCCTACTAATGAGGGAGAGCTGCCAAGTGCACCTGTTCCTGCTATGAGTCATTCGAGATAAGAAAGAAGCTATGCAGAAGGCAGTATGTGAAAACAAGGATGTAGCATAGCAAAACAGGGTGCCTGACGGTGACCATATTGAAGGCCTTTATCAGCTGATAGGTTATTAATAATCTGCTATCAATTATGATTGTTAATTTCTATATGAATATTAATTTTTATTGTTCGTATTAAAAAATTCAGGAAAATTCCCTGAAATTCTTCTTTGGATTTTTGGTCAACAGGAAATATTTACACTAAGTATATTTATGAACACAGAATTAAACAGTTTAAACAGTCAAAGCTTGGAAAATAGGAAGGTGAAAACAGGAACAATTCTAACTGTGCTACAGAGACTTAGTATCAACTCTAACAGGCGTACTCAGGATACCTTGATCCCTGAGTAAGTTTCCTGTACAAGGAGGCTTCCAAAACTCACCATAATGATCCCATGGTAAAATACANCAGAAAAGGCAGTGCAGTGTAGAAAGGCAATGGAGAAAGGTGCAGGGTTTCTAAATCAACACACATCCCCCCCAATTAAATAGATCATTTTGCAAATGAAACTGGTCAATAGGCACAGGCATCATTGTTCTGCCCAATGAATTCAAAGCTTCATGCCTCATGTGACCATCCAGGCATGTTGAGTGGCAGCACCAGACACCTGACAGGTGGTGCTGAGCTTCTAGCCTCAAGGCTTTGTTTGCTCAATCTACTATGACTCCCGGGCCCACAACAGGAGGAAGAGAGTAAGGGTTAAACCAGCCTGGCAGAATTTATGCCCTACCAGGACATCAGCCTGGGAACAGCTCCTGAAGAGCTGCCTCTAACCAAAGAGAAAATGCATAGTGTGTGACCAGGCAGTCTAACCTCTATAAGTCCATGCTGGCTTGTTGTAAAAAAGAGGCGATCTTGGATGTATCAAATTGATATCGGTGATCGTCCCTCCTCATGTCACCTATGGCCCCACACCTGACAATCCCCTATGTCACCTGATTCCACAGCATCTGGTGACCCCTGACATTCTGGTGATCCTGACATTCTGGTCACCCCTGACATGCTACTTCAGTGGAATAGGGTCAACAGATCAGAAGCAGAGAATAACTTTTCCTAAAAGGAGGAAGAAAAGGGAAAGAGTCAGGGGAAAGGCCAGTAAAGGATGTCATGACCATAAAATAAGAGTATTGCACTTCAGCAGCAAGAAGAAATAAAAGACAAACACCAAACTAACCCTGGCAACTCCTGTCTCTTTGATCCATAGAAAATATCTTTTTCTTAAAAGGTGCCTTCTCCCAGAGATCAAATTAGGCTGTGATACACTTCCTAATTAGCAGTAATATACTAGAAATTACAATTTGCAGGGTTTTAGCTAGCACCGATTATTTCTCTTGCAAACAAAATTAAACATGCTTTTACAATCTGTTCCCCAACAATTTTCCTGGTTTTCCCTCTGTTTTGCCTCACACCAACAAAAACAGAGGCCCATGTTTTGATCTGTAGGCAACACACCCGTGTACCCATCTTCTGAACACTTGTGGCCTCCAGAGGTGAGAAAACAGGGAAGAGATACTGCTCTGTTGTAGTGCTGGG
>VWZE01011325.1:22976-33188 GCA_013396675.1 Eubucco bourcierii
AGTGAGCGGCAGTGGTAGGTTCAGTGAGCGGCAGTGGGAGGCTCAGTGAGTGGCAGTGGGAGGCAGCTGCCCATGAGTGAAGCCATCAGGGCTGCAGTTACTGCAGTGCTGAGCGCTGCCCTGTGAGGTGCACCAGGACCTGCAGAGAGCTCCCTGCAGAACCATTTGTGATGTGGTGTCAGAGGCAGGCCCATGGCTGCACTGGCACTGAGCACTACTCCTGCTCTGGCTATCTGTGGCACCCCCTTTCAGAGTGGCATTTCTCCTGGGCTCTGAGATCTTTGCCCCACTGCCCTCCGTGAACCCCATTCCTTCCCCTGGGATCTTGCTCCCCTCAGAATCTCTGCCAGTTCAAATTTGGGCATTTCATTGTTCCTGCCTCCGTGCCTGTCCCTGACCACCTCTTGCTCTGTGGATTTGTGCCCAAGTCTACAATTCCCTAAGCCCTGATCCAGGTCTGCCAGGTATTCCCAGTGCTGCTCAGCCTGATTTCTAGACTCCTAAAATGATTTGGGTTGGGGATGTCCCTGCAGACTGCAGGAGGTTGGACTGGACCACGTTCAAAGGTCCCTTCCCACCCAGCGTGGGATTCTCTGAGCACCAATTCCACCAGCAGTGACCAAGATGTTTTGATGGTTCTTGACAAAGCATTTTTGAAGGGAGGTTCCAGGGGCAGTGACCACATTTCATTGCTTCCTTACCATCTGCTGCACTGACTGGACAGTTACCAGAACACTGGCTGCACTTCATAGCCTATAGCACATCTGCACGTAGCTCACTGATCCCAGCTAACAAACATTACACCTTGGAGGAGCAGCTACCTGCAGAAGGAAGTTTGCTGTATGGAACTGCAGCACAGAGTGCATCAAGGTGGAAGGGGCTCCTGAAGTCTTGTGCAACCCCCTGCACTCAGCACAGACATCTCCAGCTAGAGCAGGTTGCTCAGGGGCAGCTTGGAATGTCTGCAGGGATGGGGCCTTGACCACCTCCCTGTCCAGTGTCTCAGCCCTCACTGTGCAGAGCTTCCTCCCGGTGCCCAACCTAAATCTGCCCTGCTCCAGCTCCCAACCACTGCCCCTTGGCCTGGCACTGCAAGCCCTTGGGAACAGTCCCCCCACAGCCCTCCTGTGGGTGCCCTTCAGCTACTGAAATGCTGCTCTAAGGTTTCCCTGAAGCCTTCTCTTCTCCAGGCTGAACAACTCCAACTCTCTCAGCCTGAGGTGCCCCAGCCACTTGGCCATCTTTGTGGCCTCCTCTGCACCCACTCCAACAGGTCCATGTCCTCCCTGTGTTGAGGACTCCAGAGCTGGACACAGCACTGCAGAGGGGCAGGATCCCCTCTCTCCATCTCTGCCCACACTGCTCTGGATGCAGCTCAGGCTGCCCTTGGCCTTCTGTGCTGCCAGTGCCCACTGCTGACTCCTGCCCAGTTTTTCCCCCAGCAGCACCCCAAGTCCTTTTCTCTAACATCAAACCTTGGTGCCCTGTCACACAGCTGAGGAAAATGATCTTGTGAGGAACTTCAGAGCAAATGGGAGCTGGCAACTGGGACTGCGTCAGCTGCCTGACTGCACAATGCTGAGCAGAGCTGCAAACCTCAGGACTCTTCCAGGAAATTCATCCCTGGGCAGCCTGTGCCAGTCTCTCCCCACCCTCACTCTCAACAATTTCTTCCTCCTCTCCAATCCCAATCTCCCCTCTCCCAGATCATAGCCATTGTCCCTTGTCCTATCACTGCAAGCCCTTGTTTAAAGTCCCTCCCCAGCAATCCTGGAGCTCCTTCAGGTACTGGAAGGCTGCTCTGAGCTCCTCCTTGTGCCTTCCACCTCCAGGTTGAACAGCCCAAGCTCTCCCTACCTGTCATTATAAAAGAGGACAGGCTGAACTGCTAGACTTGAAGCAGAGGTTCAAAATGAGAGCAAGGTCACCTTCCACTGAAAGTGTCACTGAGCAGAGAACTACATCAGTGCTGGAAGCTTTGGTTTTGAGTTGGGCTCTGCTGAAGTGGCAAAATGCAGTGCTAGGGTTCAGCAGCAACAGGAACAGAGAGAGAGATGCCCGTTTGCTCCCTCTTCTCTTGTTTTCTGGTGCCAGAGATGAGCTGAAGCAGTGCAGAGCTCTGCCACTCACTGCATGTGACACAGACTTGTTTCCAGCGGGTGGCTGTGAGGAAGAAGGAGAAACAAGAAGGCACTGAAGTATGTGACAAACAGAAAGGTCTCCCAGGAGCTCAGTTCCTGAAGAGAAGCATTCTGATGTTATGGGAAATGCTATCCACAACCTTCACACAGAGCAACAGTTTAATGCTCCACAGGGGAGCAAACCAAGACCTGGAGAAGTGAGGTCCCACCAACAAAGCCCACTTTGAGTGCCCTTCCTTCTGGAGACCTTGACTGGGCTCTCAAACCTCCAGGTCTCTAGTTTTGGTGTTTGTTCCATGGCCTCATCACATTTTGATCACAACTGCCTTTGCCAGCTTAAGATTTTCCTGGCAGCGTTGGTCTGCATCTCTCCCCCTGCCAGCAAGGAACTTTGTGAGCAATCAGTTAAAAAAAAATCAGAGATTTTTGTACCCTGTCCGACTGAAAGTCCTAATTTTGTGATGCTGGTTTGAATCTTGTCAGCAAATGGGAATCTAAGAGGTCTGAAAAATAAAAGGGTGAGCAGGGGCAAACAGTAGTTGGTAGGAATAGACAAAAATATTCCAAGCACTGAAAGAGGGAGAAGGGAAGAGAAAAAGGAAAAGTGAGTTTGGAATAGCAGTAGCATCACTTCAGAGGTGCTGAGGTTATTCCTGGAGCTGCTCCGTGCCCTCTCCCATCAATCTGCTTCTGGGGTAAACAAAGGATTGGCCACAGTCCCAAATCCAAGCAACACAAACAAGTAAGAAATCTGTGTTAGAGCTGAGAAGTGAAATTAGACCTTGCCTAGCTGGAGAGCTTCAGGGGAGTGCTGAGCCCCTGGACTTGTCAGGGACACTTTTTTTTCTCCCAAGAGCTTCCACTTGCCTTTGAACCTTCAGCCATACAGAAAAAAGGCTAAGTGGAAATGTCAGCATCATCTTGGATTCAAATCAATCAGCCTGATGCATGACTGCAATAGCCAAAGCACTTCACCTCTGCACTGCCCTCCTCCATATGTTCCCTGCATCAGCAGTCAGCAGCTGGGTGGCTCAGCGCATTCACTTCCCGTCCTGGGCTTGGGCTCCACTTTAAACAAAACAAACCAACACAACCCCCCTGAAACTGCAACTAAGAAGTTAGCATCCAGTGACAGTCAAACCTACCAGACTTGTTTGTATCAAGTCTCTTTCCCCATCCCCGAAAGCTTCAGGAACCTCTTTGGGAAGCTCAGGTACACCTGGTGAGTCTTAGCTACCGACTCGAGCAGCTGAGCACCATTGCACAAAAGCACTACAGCACTCAGAGACCTTTCCAGCACTGCCATAGCTTGCTGTGAGGGGACAGCAGGGAAGGGAGGCAGGCAGAGCCTCAGGCAGTGTCAACCTGCACATGGAAACAGGTTGGAAGCAGCTACCCCCACCTCACAGTCTTCACCCTCCTAGCACTGGGCTTCCTCCGGACCATGTTGCTCTCTACCAGCTACAACACAGGAGTTAAACTCCCAAGGGAAACTGAATCCAAACAATGTGCAGCCTTCAGCACTAATTCAGGTGCCTGCCAGCCACTGCCAGCGAAGTGTCCACCTTCTCAAGCTAAACTCATTAAGTAACCAAACTGCAGCTAGTAGCTTGCTCTGTCAGGGCACAGGATGCTGCTGGGGCAGGGCAGGTTTGTCCCTGGGCAGCACTCATTGGATCAGAGAATGGGTTGGGTTGGGCAAGGCCTCAGAGACCCTCCAGTCCAACCAGCCACACAACACCACTATGACCACTGAGCCATGTCCCCAAGTGCCAAGGCCATACAGCTCTGGAACACCTCCAGAGTGTTTAGAATCAAAGAATCATTAAGGTTAGAAAAGACTTTTAAAATCAGAGAGCCCCACTGAAACCCAAGCACCATGAGCACTGAAGCACCACAGCTACAGCTTCTGGAACCCCTCCAGGGACTCCACCACCTCCCTGGGCAGCCTGTGCCAATCCCTGACCACTCCTGCCACAAGGAAATTTTTCCTCCTCTCCAATCCAATCCTCCCCTGGCACAATTTCAGGCCATTGCCTCTCCCTCTATCACCTGATAACAGGCAGCAGAGCCCAGCCCTCACCTGGCTGCAGCCTCCTCTCAGGGAGCTGCAGAGAGCAATGAGCTCTGCCCTCAGCCTCCTCTTCTCCAGGCTGAACCACCTCAGCTCCCTCAGCTGCTCCTCCCCAGCCCTGTTCTCCAGGCCCTTCCCCAGCTTTGTTGCCCTTCTCATCAGGAGTCTACATCCACACTGCAGTGATTCCTCTACAAGAGAAAAGCTGAGCTGCAGCTGGGAGATAACAAGCATGGGAGATAAGAAGTCCGCGGAGGCTAACAGCTGCACTGCAGCCTGTGAGTGACTGCAAGTTCTTTGCCTTGGTTTCCTTGGTTTGCCCTCCCCCCCAGCCTACCTTCCCTCATAAAATGCTAAAAGAAAGACATTTCAGTGGGCAAGGGAAGGCTTCACAAAAGCACAGCTAGCAAAAACAATCCTTCATCCAAAGAGGTTACAGTGGCTCCCCCAAAGACACTGCTCCAGAACAGCACCAGAAAGGAGCAAGCATCAACTCTGCTCACTTGGGATTAAAGAAGGAATCCATTGATAGGATCCCTCAGGCCTCGAGATGCATCCCTGGAAGCTGGATGAGGCTTTGAGCAAGGTGTTCTAGTGTGAGGTGTTCCTGCCATGGCAGGGGGTTAGAACTGGATGGTCTTTAAGGCCCCTTCCAGCCTGAACCATTCTGTGATTGCATGCATGATACTGTGCTCCACAATCTCCCTGGGTAACCTCTGCCAGTGTCTCAGCACCCTCACAGGAACCTCAAAGACCATCCAGTGCCATACTCCCTGCCATAGGACTCAGCCAGCCTGGCTTTGAACACCTCCAGGGAGACTGTGGAGCACAGAACCTTTGATCTTTGATCATGTTGGGTGATTCTGTGCTCCACAACCTCCCTGGAGGTGTTCAAGGCCAGGTTGGATGAGGCCTTGAGTAACCTGTACTAGTGGGAGGTGTCCCTGCCTATGGCAGAGGGTTGGAACTAGATGATCTTTGAGGTCCCTTCCAACCTTCCCGTTCTCTGATTCTAAGCACTAACAAAAGGAGGGAGTCAATTCTTCAGTTTGAGAAGTGCTGCCTTTGGACAGCTTGAGGAGCTGTGCACACCCCTGGTGTCCGTCCTGCTGCTGGAAATCCAGGGGCACAAACCTGCAGGGTCTTTCTGCTTGGATTTCCTCCCCCTTTCAAGAAGCCAGGCCTGGCAGCAGCGCCAGATGTTTTACAGAGAGGGAAGAAAAAGCAAAAAGGATCTCACAGATGAAAGCAGCAGCTTGCTGCTGGCTTTCTGCTCACACTGCAGCCCCCATCCAAGCCCAGAAGAACAGTTCCACCTTGAAAACTGACTGCATAAAATTGTCACCTCGTTCCACAGCCCTGCTCCTGGGAGATTTGCCTTTCCCACACAAGCTTATGTTGGCTTTTCCTTCCCCCCGGCCCTGCTGCAGCAGCACTGGCACTGTGGGAGGGAGCTGGGTTCTCTGCTTTCCTCCAGCAGCACTGCTAAGCTGGAATCATTCATGCTTGCCCAAAGCCCCAGGCACAGACACACTGCACACAGCCACGGACTCCCTGCTCAGATCCTCAGCCAGGCTGAGCTGCAGCTATTCTGGAAGCAGCGTCCCTCTGCTCTGCAGTGACAGGGGAAAAGCCAAGCAGCACACAGCAGCTCCTCCTGCCCAGACTTGCTGCTTTGAGCAGCATGCTGAAATGCAAAGCTCTCTCCTGCAGGCTGCAATTTCAGGGAGCTTTGCTACTTTAAGGCTTTCCTTGAGCTCCTGGGAAGCTGTTGTCTCTGCAGCAGCCTCAAGCCACTGCTCCCTGCCACCACCCTTCTTGGTGAGTGTAAGCAGACAACTTCCCAGTTAGGAATTTGCCTGAATTGTGTGGTCAGCACCAAGTCTCATGGTAGGCCTAGAAGGTGGGCTTGTGCATGTCCTGGCTTGCCCAGGTGTGCTCCCCTGCTCCCCCTCCCTCTGTGCTGGGGGTGGTGGCCACGGGAAAGGGGACCAAAGCCCTGGCTGCACCTGATGTGGGCAGGCTTGGCAAAGTGCCATCCTGATTGGCTAATCTGTGTCCAAATGGCTATAAAGGGATGAGCAGGCAGCACAAAGGTGCTCTCTGCCATTGTATCCCTGCCTGCTTACTGCCTCATAGATCCTGAGCTGGGTGGGACCCCAGGGAGCAGGATCAGGCTCCGATGCCTCCACGCGTGCACAGCCAGCCTGACACCGTGCCCAGACTGCACCTGGCATTGCATCCTGCCTGCACCTGAGAGCCTGCTGCCAACAGAGCCAGCACCAGCTCAGAGATGTCTGCCTCCTTTCTCCAGCACCCAGGAGCCTGGGGAAACTCCAAAGCCTCCAACAGCTTTCAGCCCTGCAGCAACCCCACCACGTGCTTTGGGTGTTGCCCCATAATATTTTGTGAGTAAACACTCCAAGCCTCTTGTAATCACTAATTACCTTCTGCCATAAGCAGAGAGGAGCTTCCTGCATCCACCCAGTGGCTAAGCAGGATAACTAACTGCAAGCAGTGTGAGTGACCACACAAACCTTCTCTGCCAGTAAAACTGTTTGCTTATGCTGGGTACCTTTAGAGTGTTCCAGTTTTGCCTGTTCCCCGTATGTACAAATTTCCAAACCCTGTGGTTTTGAACCTTGTAAATAAGTTTTGTGGCCAGATTTAATGGTAATAAACAGTTTTGATAGTTATTACCAATCTCTGCCTGGATATCAAAATTAATATCAATTATCAATTTCGAATCATTTCATAACACCAAGACACTACAATGTGAAGGAAATGAGAGACACCTTCAAACAGCTAGAGGCGTCCTAGAGATGTTGGACACTCGCAGTGAGCCTTCAGCAGGCAACAGATGCAGGCTCTTGACCCAACACAAACAAACAGAAAACCCAAGGGTTAGATTCTGCCCCACTTATAAGCCAGGAACACTCATAACAGCCTCAGTAGGTGCCTCAGTGCCTGAATCTGAATCATTTCAGAGCCCCAGAAGCAACAGTCAAGGCAGAAAACATCAGGAAGGAAAATGCAAACCCTGTCCTTTTTATGCACCAGGGTGACAAAGGCTCTGGAGGAGCTCTCTGTGACAGACCAGATCCCAAACCCAGAACTGAGATTTCAGAGCTGTGCAACCTCAATGTTGCACCAGGGAAGGCAGGAAGGGGCACTCAGCACAGATTTTATCTGTGTCCAGACATCAGAGGCAGAACACTTTCACAATCAGCCATCCAGGGACCAGCTCTCATCAGCTGCAGCAACTGATGGTGGTGAGAGGAGGCTGTGGAGAAGCTGCACAGCGACATGCAGGAAGCACATTTCTGAGGGGCTGTGCAGTGGGGACAGCAAACATGAGCACGTGTGCAGACATCTCAGCCCTCAGCACCCATTTCTTCACGCTTCTGTGCAGGCATTCAGTGTGATGTTTTCCAAGAGCACCCTGAGAGCCTCTGTGTGACCATTCAGATGGTGATGGGCAGTGAAGAGAACAGGATTCGTGCCCACCTTTGAAAGGTGCAGAGCAGATTATGGAACAAACCCCATCCCGTGCTGCCCTGCCAGGACAGGTGCAGGACAGATGCAGGACAGATGCAGGACAGATGCAGGACAGATCACTTACCCTCTTCACAGTTGCTCCCTGTGAAGCCAGGACAGCATCTCCACTCCAACGTGGTCACGGTTCGGTAGGACATTTTGTACGTGGGCCTGATGAGAGTCCTGTAACTAACACAAGGCAGAAGTCAGCAGAATGCACCCAACTACCCAAGGGGGTTGCTACTCACTCACAGCACAGGCTCCTGCCTGGCTACAGGTCCAGAGCAGCCAGTTCCAGCAAAAGGAGACACAGAGTAACAGAGCAAGGCTCTACCACAGCATGGATCTGACTCAACAACCCTTAGTCCTCTCCTTAAGCCCTGGAGCTCTACAGGCTCTTCCCCACAACTCTGCCTCCACAAACATCACTGCACCTTGTGGGGGTCTCACCACTACCAAGGCACTGAAAGAAGCAGAGGTGATGACTTCTTTCCCTCAGCCAGCCTCGACGTGGACTTGCCTGTCACTGGACAAAGGCTGGCATCAGCCTTTCCCAACTCACTGCTAACAGATCCAAAAGGTCACTCTCACAGAAGCCTCAACAGTGTCTGCACTGGATCTGGGGTGCTCTGACACATTAACATCATAGAATCAGTCAGGGTTGGAAGGCACCAAAAGGATCATCCAGTTGAAGGATATGGAAGTGTTGGAGGCAGTGCAGAGGAGGCCACCAAGATGCTGAGAGGGCTGCAGCAGCTGTGCTGTGAGGACAGGCTGAGAGAGTTGGGGCTGTGCAGCCTGGAGAGGAGAAGGCTTCCAGGAGAGCTTGGAGTGGCCTTGCAGGATGTGAAGGGGGCTGCAGGAAGGCTGGGGAGGGACTGTTGAGAAGGTCTGGGAATAGCAGGACAAGGGGAATGGGTTTGGAGTGTGAGAGGGGAGATTGAAAGTGGATGTTAGGAGGAAGTTGTTTGCAGTGAGGGTGGTGAGACACTGGCACAGGTTGCCCAGGGAGGTTGTGGAGCACAGAACCACCCAACGTGAGCTTTGATCATGTTGAGTGATTCTGTGCTCCACAACCTCCCTGGAGGTCTTCTGTGCTCCTCCTGCTCCAGGAAAACCTTAAAATGACCTTCCAGTGTCTGAAGAGGGCTATAGGAAAGTTGAGGGGGGACTTTTGACAAGGGCTGGGAGTGGCAGGATGAGAGACAATGGACTGAGACTGGAGATGAGGAAGAAATTCTTGAGAGTGAGGGTGGTGAGACACTGGCACAGTTTGCCCAGGGAGGTTGTGGAACACAGAAGCATCAAAGATCAATGTTGGGTGCTTCTGTGCTCCACAACCTCCCTGGAGGTGTTCAGCACCAGGCTGGATGAGGCCTTGAGTGCCCTGTACTAGTGGGAGGTGTCCCTGCCTGTGGCAGGGGGTTGGAACTAGCTGATGTTTGAGGTCCCTTCCAACCTTCCCATTCTATGACTCTATGATTTCCCAGCACACACCAGACAACTGTTGCAGCTGCTCCTGGCACGCAAAGCAAACACAGAAGTTGTACTCCACAAGCTCCCCTCCAAATTCCTACCCTAACAGCCAACAGAATTTGGCAGGCATGGGGAGAGCCTGAAGCTTTGGGATTACAGCCTTGCAGGCTGCAGCTTTATGCTCCTCTCTGCAGGCCAAGCAGACACTTGGGTCTCCGCAGGGATGAGGCTGATGGCACAGTGCTGAGAGCTGCCGGGAGACAGAGCCTGGCCCCAGCCTGCTCCTCCTGCAGCACTGCCCTGGGCTGGGAACGAGGCCAAAGCAGGGCTAGAAATTGCATGAACTTCATCCAAACCACTCCAAGGGGTGCCAGGCACAGGTATACACCAGGACAGCTCTGTGGTGATGTCAGAGCTCCAAGGAGCAGTCCCAAAGGCTTGCCAGGAAAGGTTGCTCAGAAATGCCTTAGAGTAAGGGCCATGGTCAAGATGTCTTCAGGAAACTCATTTCATAGAATCACAGAATGGGTTGGAAGGGACCTTAAATATCCAGTCCCAAGCCCCTGCCATGGGCAGGGACAACTCCACCAGCACAGGTCACTCAAGGCCTCATCTAACCTCATCCTGAACACCTCCAGGGAGGTTGTGGAGCACAGAATTACCCAACGTGATCATCACATTGGGTGATTCTGTGCTCCACAACCTCCCTGGGCAACCTGTGCCAGTGTCTCACCACCCACTGTCAAGAATTTCTTCCTCATCTCTAGTCTCAATCTGCCCTCATCAAGCTTCAATCCATTGTCCCTTGTCCTGTCACTCCCAGCCCTCATCAGAAGTCCCTTCCCAGTTCTCCTGTAGTCCCTACAAGCACTGCAGTAAACCCTTGCTGATGCTTCATTCTGGATCCATTCATATGGAGTCCTGTGTGCAGTTCTGGACCCCCCAGCACAGGAAGGATGTGGAAGTGTTGGAGTCAGTCCAGAG
>VWZE01011325.1:37691-48032 GCA_013396675.1 Eubucco bourcierii
GGACTCCTCCTCTCTGCCTGTCCCACACCGGAGGGGACTCCTCCTCTCTGCCTGTCCCACACCAGAGGGGACTCCCTCTCTCTGCCTGTCCCACACCGTAGGGGACTCCTCCTCTCTGCCTGTCCCACACCGTAGGGGACTCCCTCTCTCTGCCTGTCCCACACCGGAGGGGACTCCTCCTCTCTGCCTGTCCCACACCGGAGGGGACTCCTCCTCTCTGCCTGTCCCACACCGGAGGGGACTCCTCCTCTCTGCCTGTCCCACACCGGAGGGGACTCCTCTCTGCCTGTCCCACACCGGAGAGGACTCCTCCTCTCTGCCTGTCCCACACCGGAGGGGACTCCCTCTCTCTGCCTGTCCCCTGCCCTTTGACACTGCCAGACCAAGCTGGTTGGACACAAAGGGCACAGGAGAGGGCAGGCGTGAAACTCACTCCCACTGCACCAGAGCTGGGCTGCTGGGGTGAAGTGCTCATCACAGCTGGGGTCTGAGAAGACCTTCCCACCTGTAGCAGCTTCTCTGCCTTTCCATCCAGGTTCCAGGTGTGACGCTTTCGGCAGCACTCACAGGTGGGTTTCAGGGTACCAAGAGGAATGAACTTGGCAGTTTTACTGGCAAGGAGTCTGGATACCAAGGATCCTGGTACCTCGGGATACCAAGGATCCAGGCGTTCTCTGACCCAGCACCTGATGGCAGCACAGTCCCATATCAGCCCAGTAGGTCCAACCCTGTATATCAGTGGCAGAGGGGCTGGACTGGATGATCTTTCAAGGTCCCTCCCAGCCCCTGACACTCTGTGGTTCTGTGTTTGAAGAGGGCAGATTTAGAGTGGAGATGAGGAAGAAATCCTTTAGAGTGAGGGTGGGGAGACACTGGGACAGGCTGCCCAGGAGGGTTGTGGATGCTCCCTCCCTGGAGGTGTCCCTGCCCATGGCACAAGGACTGTAACAGGATGACCTCTAAGGTCCCTTCCAACCCAAGCCCTTCTGTGACTCTGGGAACCACTACTACCTCCCAAAGCCTGCCAGACACCAATTACAGCAGGCAGCTTCTCCCTGGCATACAGACCAGAGAGCTTCACTTTGAGCCAGTGCCACAGCTGGCACAGGGACACCAGAGCTGCACTCAGAGCAAGGCAGAGCCCAGAACCAGCCCTGTGCAGCTCCAGCTCCCCTCACACCCCAGGGCAGTGTAAGCAGAGGAGTCTCAGATGTGCTCCTGCAGACACTGCACAGAACACAAAGCCTGCAGCTGCAGGAGCGTGGAGCCCATGGAACATGTCTGCTGCCTCTGCCAGAGGGCAGGAACAGGACTCTGCCTCTCAGCATCTCTGCTGTGCACAGCTTACCAAGAGCCTCCAGGCCAGAGAACAGACACCTGCAGCCCTCCCACCTCAAGCTGCACCTGACAGGCTCCCAGGCACAAGGACAAAGGACCCAGACACAGATGCTTCTATGCCACCAGAGCAACCATGGCCACACATTTCTTCAACACCTCCAGGGGCAGGGACTCCACCTCCTCCCTGGGAAGTAGATGGCCCTTCCCCTGTGCCCAGGCATCCACACTGTTCCCAGAGCTGAGAAGCCACCTCTGTGCTCCAGCTCCAACCTCTCCCCCAGCCACAGGCTCCCAGGAGCACTGTTCAGCCTGTTTTTGTAGCCCAGCTCTTCCCAGGCCTTTGACTCTACATCTTGGGGAGAAATAAGGGAATTCAAGACATAAGAGTTTGTGTGTAACTTCAAATAGCACTGGAATAAGCTCTGGGGAAAGAAGAGAGGGGAAAGAAGAGAGGGGAAAGAAGAGAGGGGAAAGAAAAGAGGGGAAAGAAAAGAGGGGAAAGAAAAGAGGGGAAAGAAGAGAGGGGAAAGAAGAGAGGGGAAAGAAGAAAGGGGAAAGAAAAGAGGGGAAAGAAGAGAGGGGAAAGAAGAAAGGGGAAAGAAAAGAGGGGAAAGAAAAGAGGGGAAAGAGAAGAGGGGAAAGAAAAGAGGGGAGGATTTCCCTGTGGTGTTACTACTTCTGAAACTGGGGAGAAACATCAGCCCCAGGCCAGGTTCCTGGGTGTCAGATCCTCTGCTTCTCCTACTGACCCTGGAGCAAAAGAGGCTTCAAAAGCAGAGAGGACCACGAGGGGTGGGTGTGCAGAATTCTTGCTTTGTTAGTCTGAGACTAGCTCAGAAAATCCCTTTGGGATTCAGCTCAGATGAAAACAACAACAAAGGAAAGCCCAGCACTGGAAAAACACCAAACAGGATGAGCCCTGCAAGACTGCTGCCTGAGACAGTCAAGTGCCACCAACAGCACAGAGCTTCACGATGAGGCCAAAAGGTCCTGGGGTGCAGGAGGAAGAGTGTGACCAGCAGGGTGAGGGAGGTTCTCCTTCCTCTCTACTCTGCCCTGGTCAGGCCACATCTGAAGTGCTGGGTCCAGCTCTGGCTCCCCAGCTGCAGAGAGACAGAGAACTGCTGGAGAGAGTCCAGGGCAGGCTGCAGAGCTGCTGAGGGGCCTGGAGCAGCTCTGGCAGGAGCAAAGGCTGAGAGCCCTGGGGCTGAGAGCCTGCACAAGAGCAGCCCCAGAGGGCAGCTGAGCAATGCTCAGCAAGAGCTAAAGGAGCTGTGGGGGGCAAGAGCCTGGGGCCAGACTCTTGTCAGTGGTGCCCAGGGACAGGCCAAGGGGCAGCAGTGGGCACAAAGTGGCAGGCAGGAGGTTGGCTGTGAAGAGGAGGAGAAAGTTGTTTGTTGTGAGGGTGCTGGAGGCCTGGAGCAGGCTGCCCAGAGAGGCTGTGCAGTGTCCTTGTGTGGAGAGCTTCCAACCCCCCTGGGCACTGTGCTGCTGGCATTGTGCTGTGGTTGCATTGCTGGATCTCCAGAGGCCCCTTCCAATCCCCAGGGTGCTGGGGTTCTATGGATCCCCAGCTTCTCTGAAGCCAAAAAGTGCTGCAGAGAGAAGATGCTCCAAGGTTAGGGTGAAACAGTTTTGTGACCACTGAGCAGAGCAGCAAACAGCAGGATAAACACAGCCTTGCTAGGAACATTCCTTTTTCCAAGATTAAAGAAGTAGGGGAGGAGTCAGAATATCCAGGCCTCATCTGAAGCAGCATGGGTCTGGGGGCAGAGAGAGATTTTCTCAACATTTAGAAGCAGAAAATGCTTGAAGCAGTCAGTGTTTGTGTCTGGTGGCTGTCACTGGGAGCCTGCCAGGCTGCTCATCACATTCATGTGCTTCCCAAGATGCTGTTTTACCAAACACAACAGCCACACACAGAGACTCCAATCAAAATCAGGTTGATCTTTGCCATTTAGGGTCTGGGAAGGGATGTTAGGAAGCAGTTAGGAAGCAGTTAGGAAGCAGTTGTATCAAGAGCAGTGTGGGCAGAAGGGCAAGGGAGGGGATTGTGCCCCGTGGCTCTGCTCTCCTCAGAGCCCAGCTGCAGTCCTGGGTGCAGTTCTGGAGCCCCCAGCACAGGAAGGCCATGGAAGTGTTGGAGGCAGTGCAGAGGAGGCCACCAAGATGCTGAGAGGGCTGCAGCAGCTGTGCTGTGAGGACAGGCTGAGAGAGTTGGGGTTGTGCAGCCTGGAGAGGAGAAGGCTTCCAGGAGAGCTTGGAGTGGCCTTGCAGGGTGTGAAGGGGGCTGCAGGAAGGCTGGGGAGGGACTGTTGAGAAGGTCTGGGAATGGCAGGCCAAGGGGAATGGGTTTGAAGTGTCAGAGGGGAGATTGAAAGTGGATGTTAGGAGGAAGTTGTTTGCAGTGAGGGTGGTGAGAGACTGGCACAGGTTGAGGGTGGTGAGACACTGGCACAGGTTGCCCAGGGAGGTTGTGGAGCACAGAATCACCCAATGTGATCTTTGGTCCTTGATCATGTTGAGTGATTCTGTGCTCCACAACCTCCCTGGAGGTGTTCAGGACCTGGATGAGTCCCTGAGTGCCCTGTGCTAGTTGGAGGTGTCCTGCCTATGTCAGGGGGTTTTAACTGGCTGAGCTTTGAGGTCCCTTCCAACCTTCCATTTTTTGATTTTCTTGTTGACAAAGTGAGGAGGCACAGCAGGGCAAGAGAAGTGCTGTTCTCACCTTGCCAGGTGAGGAGGCATCACCTGACTGCAAGGCACAAATCACAGAAACTCCAGCAGCTGAGTGCAGGTCTCCAAGCCTTGCCTGGGCTCTGAGACCAACCTTTGGGACAGCCTGGAGGAGCAGAGTGCCCTAAGCATGGCAGCCTCAGGAGAAGGATCCTGGGTTTACAAGGAGCTGGGAGCAAGCATCCAGGCCCCAGAGATGAGGCTGCTACTGAAACATCAAGCCAGGGACTTGCTCCCTTCCTTTAGACAGCTCAGTGGCATCTGACTTGTGTAAGCACAGCCTGGAGCTCCAGCCAGGCTGCTGGGAGGTTGCCTGCTGACTTTGTAGCACGACAAAACAAAGGCTGAAGCTGAAGCCTTCACTACACAAATGGAGAGAGTTCCAGCACAGATCTGCTCAGGGAAAGCCTCCAGCCAAGACTTGCTCCAAAGAGCTCAGCACCCAAGCTAAATAAAGAGTCTGGGCAGAGCAGCTCATCGCCCCCAGGCAAGGTGACCACACTGCTGCAGGAGAGCACAGCTGCCAGCTTCCCCAGGGCAAGTGAAGAGGCAGCAAGGACACCACGCACCAGGGAAGCTGCTGGGCTGGGGACCTCACAGATCCACCTCTGTCAAAGGCTTGACACTGAGCTGCAGTTTCTGCAGTGAGGAAAGGAAATTAACACCAAGGAATGGGAGACAGGAGATGGATTCGGTCCTTGTCTGGCCCCACTGATGTCTGCTCCTGAGCAGAGCCCCTAAGAGGGAAGCCACTCAGCTGGCACCACGAGCAGAGCCCCTCAGCTGGCACCACCAGGCCGAGGGATGCCCTTTCTTTCTGCCTGGAGACTCTCCTGCCTGTGAGCAGCCTGAGAAGGGGCACTGCAGAGTGAAAGCTCTCCACATCAGGAGGACACAGCCAGGCCCTGCCCAGGGATGGCCAAGGGCAGCACAAGGGGTACTGGGTGCCAGCTGGAGCAGAGGAGGTGCCATGGGAACAGGAGGGAAAACTTTGTCACTGTGAGGCAGTGCTGGAGCCTGAAGCAGGCTGCCCAGAGAGGCTCTGGAGTCTCCTTCTCTGGAGACTTTCCAAACCCCCCTGGATGTGTTCCTGTGTGACCTGCCCTGGGTCACCCTGCCCTGGCAGGGGTTGGACTGGCTGAGCTCTGGAGGTCCCTTCCAGCCCCTAACACTCTGTGATCCCCTGACAGAGGTACAGCCATTGCCTTTGAAGGCTGCCATCTGCTCTGCTCCCACTTGCAAAGGGAACTGAACATTTGTGTCCCCCATCTCTTCTGGCAGGTTTCTTCATGCTGCAGAAGGTTCCTTCAAGATTTTTGGTAGGTTCCTGCTAGAAACAGCTTCTGCCAGCTGAGTTTTCACCAGTTGAGCTCTCAAATGTCACTGAGCCCAGCTCCCTTCTACGGTGTTTTCACACAGAATGAGAAACTGAGAAGTCTGCTGCCATCCTGCATTGTCCCTGAACAATTGGCTGGTCAGGGAAGCGAACCAGACTACAGCTGAAACTGGAAACATCCCACAGACAGCAAGGTGCCAGCTGCAGACACTGCTGCCAAAGGCTCTGCCTCAGCTGGGCAAGAAACAAGGTGCAGGAGGAACTGCAGGAGCCTGCAGAAAATGTCTGCACCACTAACAGGAGCAATTGTTTGGCACTTAGGAAAATACAGTTAATGTTAACAAGGGAAAATAAGGAAGAGTTTGGGCAAGTTTAGGAGCCAAGGTGAAAGCTCAAAGGTTTCTGATGACAATTATGTGTGTAAAATGTCTGGGAAATTAAAAAGCTTCAGCAGAAGTTTGGCCGTGGCAGTGTAAAACATGAATGAAGTGTTTCAACCACAGTCTGGAGTGAAACAAGACCAAAGAGACACCAAAGCAGATACATTACAGATGAGGAAAAAAAAAAAAACCAAACCAAACTCTCAACTGACCACTGGCCAAGGAGAAACTGGAGAAACAACAGCGGGAACTGCCACATGGAAAATGGGAATTCCGGAGGAAGAGGCACAAGGAGAGACTGGGAAGGAAGAAACTCTTCCCCATGAGGGTGCTGAGGCACTGCAACAGCTTACCCAGAGAGCTTGGGAAGCCCCAAGCCTGCAAGGGTTTAAAGCCAGGCTGGATGGGGCCTTGAGCACCCAGGGCTAGTAGGAGGTCACTGTCCAGAGCAGTGGGTTGGAACTGGATGAGCTTTAACCTCCAGACCAACCCAGACTAGAATCACAGAATGGGAAGGTTGGAAGGAATCTCAAAGCTCAGCCAGTTCCAANCACTTCAAACCCATTCCCCTTGGCCTGCCATTCCCAGACCTTCTCAATAGTCCCTCCCCAGCCTTCCTGCAGCCCCCTTCACATCCTGCAAGGCCACTCCAAGCTCTCCTGGAAGCCTTCTCCTCTCCAGGCTGCACAGCCCCAACTCTCTCAGCCTGTCCTCACAGCACAGCTGCTGCAGCCCTCTCAGCATCTTGGTGGCCTCCTCTGGACTGTTCTACGATTCTGTGCCCTCTGGGTGTTTGAAGGGGCAGTCCAACCACATTCTGGCAAGGTTAGCCACCCTCAGGAGGACCTCAGCCAGTTGGTGCCCTGTGGGTGAACTGTTGCCAATGGCAGGAACTGACTCAGCTTTGGGAGCTTGTCTACATGGGAAGCTGCTCCAGAAGCTAGGTGTAAATTCAGAGCACAGAGGCTGTTTTGCTCCTGTTCCCAGCTGGCTGGGGAACACTATTCTGCTCTGGGGATGTCTTTCAGAGAAGGCAAAAGCACTTTGTGCACTGGAAGGTGCTAGCTGGGCACAGCCACTGCATTAAGGGGCACTTCTCTTATGTGTAGGTAGGTCCTGAGCCTACAGGCAACTGAATCATAGAATCAGACAGCTTGGAAGAGAGCTCCAAGCTCACCCAGCCCAACCTAGCACCCAGCCCTAGCCAATCAACCAAACCATGGCACTAAGAGCCTCACCAAGGATGACACTGCAGGATGATGGCAGAACAGGCTCAGGGCAAATTTTTGACAAGTCACTATCAGCCTGGGGAGAGGGCAGGTTGTGCTTTGCTGTGTCTCTAAAGGATATGGAGAGGCAGGAGAAAAAGGTGCTGTAGGGAAACTGCCCTCAGACAGGTACAGGGCACAAGGCCTGTGGCCAGTAGTAGCTGCAAGGGCTTTAGTCAAAGCTCTCCAGTGGATGTGATCAGAATTACACACAAAGACCCAAGCAGGAGGACTCCATCCACAGCAGCAAGCCACAGGGTGCCACTGGTGCAGCAGCCCTGCCAACCCTCTCCAGGCTCACTTCTGGACTTGACAGGTGTTTAGTTTCTTGCCTGACTAGCAGCAGTCTCCTGTGTGGAGAGCCAGGAACTGGCACTGCAACCTAAGCTAAAGTGTTTCAGGTTGCTTGCCCCCAGCACTGCACCCACCTTGGGGTGTATCTGCCCTGCAGCTAACACTGGCAGTGTGCTGAGGGCTCACTAAGGCTGCAGGTGACACAAGCTGAGTGGAAATGTTCATCTGCTTAAGGGCAGGGAGATTCTGCTGAGAGACAAGGACAAGCTGAACTGGTCAAAGCCAACAGGGTCAGGTTCAACAAGGCCAAATGCCAAGTCCTGCTCTTGGGTCACAACAACCCCATGAATGCTCCAGACATGCTCCTAGGTAACAAGTGCCAGGACCAGAGGAAACAGCCTCAGGTTGCACCAGGGGAGATATAGGTTGGCAGTGAGGAACAATTTCTTCCCCAAAGGGCTGTCAAGGCCTGGCCCAGGCTGCCCAGGGCAGTGGTAGAAGTGCTCAGCAAAGGTGTAGGTGTGGTGCTGGGGGATGTGGCCTGGCAGTGCACTTGGCAGTGCACTTGGCAGTGCACTTGGCAGTGTTCTCTGTTAAGCTTCACAGTCCCGAAGGTCTTTTCCAGCCTGAATGCATCTCTGGTCCTGCACCACCAGCAGGCACCACATCCCATCTGACCCACTGAGCTCAGCCTTCCCTGCAGCACTGCAAAGCTCCCCCAGTCAGTGGGCAGTGCAGGAGGTGTGGGCAGTGCAGGAGGTGTGGGCAGTGCAGGAGGTGTGGGCAGCAGCAGGCAGGGGCTGGTTTACCTGACTAGGTTGGCACAGGGTCCTGGCCACCGGCAGCTCTGGTAAACTCGCTGGATCACCGTTTCTGACCCGTTCTGCACCTGGCAGGACACTGTCCTTGTGACTGTGTAGTGACACCAATGCCTGCAGAGAGAAAGGACACTGTTAGCCTGCTGAGACAGCCCCAGCTAGCCCCAGCACTCAGCAGCTGCAGCAGAGCCAGACCAAGTGCCTAGCAGTGAGGGAGTCTCTTCTGCCAGCTCCACTTGCTGGCTCCCATTTCTCAGCCCACCCTCTCCTGCCAAGAGCTGCAGAAAGATTCCACTCTCTGCCAGCCTGAACCAGATGCAGTAAGCCCCCTGCTTGGTCCTGGAGGCCAGAGTTCCATGGTGCATCACTCAGCTGTGCTAGCATGAACAACAGGGCTGCAGAAACAACTCTGCTCTAAATCTGATAGTCACAGCTCACTGTGCTGGGCTCTGCTTGCAAGGGCAGCAGCCCCCAGCCTGCCACCATTTCGAGCAGCACCTGGGTTGGAAAAGGCTTTTTGGTATGGTGGAGCTCACTGGCAGCAGGACTTGGGCAAGCTGGATGCTGAGCAAGTCCTGCTGAACAAGTTCTTGCCCTAAAAACAGGTAAAGGCAGGAGCAGGAGGAACTGGTGCCTCATGCTGTCTCAGAAGCAACCAAGAGTGGGAGAGAGACCTCCTCAGCATGAGAAGGCAGCAACTGCAGTGTCAGCCCTGGGCAGCAGGGTCCACAGACCCTTCCCCAACTCACATCTGCCCAGGTGGCCAAGGCCAGCAGTGTCCTGGCTTGGATCAGCAGTGGTGTGGCCAGCAGCTGGAGGACAGGGATTGTGCCCCTCTTCTCAGCACTGCTGAGGCTGCACCTCAAATCCTGGCAACACTTTTGAGGCACTCACTCTCAAAAGGACATTGAGGGGCTGGAGCAGGGCCAGAGGAGGATGATGAGGCTGGGGAAGAGGAGCTGAGGGAGCTGGGGGGGTTCAGCCTGGAGAAGAGAAGGCTGAGGGCAGAGCTCATTGCTCTCTGTAGCTCCCTGAGAGGAGGTTGCAGCCAGGTGGGGTTGGGCTCTGCTCCCTAGGAACAAGTGACAGGACAACAGGAAACAGCCTCAGGTTGCACCAGGGGAGATTCAGGTTGGACATGAGAAGAAAATTCATCACTGAAAGAGCTCTGAAAGCCTTGCACAGGCTGCCCAGGGAGAGGGCTGAGTCCTCAGCCCTGGAGGTGTTTCAAGGAGGCTGAGGGCCATGGCTCAGCAGCAGCTCTCGTAAAGTTAGGATTTGAAAAGGTCTTTTCCAACCAAACCAAGTCAGTCAAAGCTGTTCAGACAGGCTCTGCACTGACCCCTGGCTCTGCCTCACCCCCAGGACAGCACTCTGCAGAAGGCTCAGGGCACAGATTTCCTGCCAGGCAGAACCAACTACAGACACACAGGAGGAACACAGGGCAATGGCAGAAGCCTGTGTCCAACAGCAATGAACCAAACCTCCCCAGCCTGCCATCAGCAGCACTGTGCACACAGGCAGCAGCTCAGGGCACAAAGGCCAAACCACTCCAGTTCTGCTGCTGGAACCAGAGAGCTCCATAAGGCTGAAGGCAAACGAGGTGGGAATGTGACCCAAGAGGAACAGCATCACAGCACCCAGCACAAGGCTGCAACAGCCAGAGGGAAACTGGTAGACTGCTCTGGGTAACACACCTTGGCTGCTCCAGAGCACAGCTCCTGCAGAGGAACCATCCAGAGGGACCTGCACAGGCTGCAGAGCTGTGCCCAGGCCAACCTCAGGACATTCAACAAGGCCAAGTGCAAGGTCCTGCCCCTGGGTAGGCACAATGCCAAGCACAGCTCCAGGCTGGGTGGGGAATGGCTGAGAGCAGCCCTGAGGAACAGGCCCTGGGGGTGTGGGGTGAGGAAAAGCTCAAGCTGAGGCTGCAGTGTGAGTGCAGCCCAGACAGCAACTGTGTGCTGGGCTGCAGCAAGAGCAGTGTGGGCAGCAGGGCAAGGGAGGGGATTGTGCCCCTTGGCTCTGCTCTCCTCAGAGCCCAGCTGCAGTCCTGGGTGCAGTTGTGGAGCCCCCAGCACAGGAAGGACATGGAAGTGTTGGAGGCAGTGCAGAGGAGGCCACCAAGATGCTGAGAGGGCTGCAGCAGCTCTGCTGTGAGGACAGGCTGA
>VWZE01011328.1:0-12630 GCA_013396675.1 Eubucco bourcierii
GCTGGAGTGTCACAGAGAGCAGGGCTGGAGTGTCACACATTCTTGCAACAAGAAGTTGCAAACAACTTCTTTGTAACATCCACTTTTAATCTCCCCTCTCACACTTCAAACCCATTCCCCTTGTCCTGCCATTCCCAGTCCTTGTCAATAGACCCTCCCCAGCCTTCCTGCAGCCCCTTTCAGATCCTGCAAGGCCACTCCAAGCTCTCCTGGAAGCCTTCTCCTCTCCAGGCTGCAGAGTCCCAACTCTCCTAGCCTGAATCTGGTAGTCCTCTATGGCTGGCCAGGGGTTAGAGCTCTGTGCAGTCTCAGCCTTTCGCTCAGTGATTCACAGAGCAGTTGCACTTAGGTTTGAAATGCTCTGAGGCCAGCAGATTTTGTCTTCCCTCCATGTCTTCACTCAGAGGTGCTGGGATGTCACTTGGGCTGGGCCTGCTGGGAGCTGCAAGTAATGTGACCTGGGACCATTGCCTAAAGCATCACCTGCCAGGTTTGGCTGAAGTAATCCCCTCAGGTATTTGTTAGTACGGAAGGTCTTGAGCAACCTGCTCTAGTGGGAGGTGTCCCCCATGGCAGAGGCTGTTGTGGTAGGCCTAAGCAGGCCAAAATAGACTTATCCATGTCCTGGCTTGCCCAGAGATGTTTTTCTGCTCTCCTCTCTCTGTTTTGGGGAGAAGCAGCCTCGGGAAAGAGGACAAAGAACCTGGAGCCCCAGAATGAGGATCCAGACTCTTTGCAGCCTGTGGTAACCAAGGTACACAGGCTCAGCTTGTGTATGCCTTGTGCAGGGCCGATGATCTGCCCTAAAAAGGGTAAAGCAAGCCTATGGCTTCACCTGATATGGTCAAGCTTGGCTAACTGCCATTCTGATTGGCTACTCTGTGTCCAAAGGCCCTTTAGTCTTGGGCTGTATGGATAAAAGGAGATGAGCAGGGAGCACAGCCTGTGCTCTGCCATTGGATCTGCTCTCTGCAGTTATATTTGTGCTGCCTTATATCCTGAACTGCCTGCACACTGCCTGCCAAAGGTTTACCAGGGGCAGGCTCTGAAAGCCTCCACAGCCAGCCTGACACCGTGCTGAGACTGCACATGGCATTGCATCCTGCCTGCACCTGAGAGCCTCCTGCCCTGGAGATACACAGATCATCCAGAGGAGATCAGGACCAGGTCAGAGATGTCTGCCTCATTTCCCCAGCAGCCCAGGAAGAACCAGAAGTCTCACTGTGTGCTGGTTTGAGGCTAATTGGAATATTTTAATAGAGAAAATTCTATTATAGGTTGTGAAAAGCAAACACTGCTGATGTCTGCTGCACTCATAGGCTTGCTGAGATGGGTAAGACTAGAACACAAAACATAGATAACACACAGAGCCTCAGGCACAGACACTCTGGGGCTGTCTAGCAGCTTCTGGCCTTCTCCTCTCTGCTGAGTAACCTCACTAACCACTTTCCTTCTAACTCCCCTGGTTGATCCTCCAAACTTACCTTGTGCGTGGGGCAAACCTTGGGTTAAGGTACAGGGGTGGGGAGAAGGTGGAAGGGTGGTTGGGAGCCTCTCCTGGGGTCTCTGATTTCTGGGAGAGGAGTTGTGTTTCTGTGTTACCTTTAACTTGTCTATGTCTGTCACTATTCCTGTCTGTTGTGTCTATCTCTGCTTGTACACTGTGCTGAGCTGTAAATAGAGCTTCAGCCCTTAGCTGCCAGCTGCCTGAGTCTAGTCTGGGGGACTTTACAAAGTGTGGGGGGCAGGGAGCTCCCAAACCATCACAGCCCAGCAGCCTGGGAAGAATCAGAAGTCTCAGTGGATGACAGGAATCCCCTGAAAGCCTTTGGGTGCTGTCTGAAGCTGCAGCCAGCCCTGCCAGTCAGGAGATCATTTTGTGAGTGAATACTTCAAGCCTCCTGTACCTCCCCATTGCCTTCTGCCATCAGCTGAAAGCAGCTGCCTGAGGCCCTCTAGTGGGCAAGCAGAGTATTGACCGCCAGCGACACACTGACCACAAGGCCTTCTCTGCCCGTTTGAGTTCACTGTTACAGCTCATCACTCGTTGTTGCTGGAGCCTGTTATTGCCTGTATAAAGTTTCCATGACCGATGCAAAGAACCCCTTGTTATTAAAATTAGTGATGGGGGTGGTGAGTTCTGAATATCGAATAGCAATAAACAGTATTAATTAAAAAAAAAAATCATCTTGCATTAATTAATTACCCTTCCACTGCTGAGGGGTTGGAACTGGATGAGCTTTAAGGTCCCAGGCTGAGCCATTCTGTGATTCTCTGACTCCCAGAAGGTGCCTGAGTCCCAGCTGGCTCAGCAGTTCATCTTTCCCTGTCCCTGGCTCAGCAGCAGGCATCCCTGCTCCACGCAGAGGTGCAGCCCAGCAGCCACCCCAGCTGCTCAGGTCTCTCTCTCCCAAGGGTCTCACTCACAGAAGCCTTCCTTCAGCCAGGGCAGGCAGCTGCTGGCTTCCACCAGCTGAGGGGTGCTGGACCGTGCTGGATTGCTGAGCTGGGAAGTGCTGCTGAGCCCTCCACAGGCTGGTCACATCCTGCTGATCAAGGGCAGGGAGACTCTGACCCTGATCTGTGCTGCCAGCCCCGGGTGCGATGTGCGGCGGATAGGAGGCAGCAGCGCAGTGCCTCGGGGCTGCCCCAGGCAGTGATTTCCATAGACAGCTACAGCTGAGGAGCCTCCTACAGCCTCTGCTAACGAAGCTCCAGGCAGCTGCTGGCAGCCCCAGCGAGGCTGTAGCTAAGCAACAAAGACCCTTCCCCTCCGCCAGGCACCACTTAGATGAGCACCTCTGAAGGCAAAGGATGCTGCTAATGAACCCACAGGGCAGTGCTGAGCTCTCTGCTCCACGAGATGGAATCAAGGAACTGTTTGGGTTGGCAAAGCCCTCTGGGATCACCCAGCCCAGCCACCAACCCTGTGCCACCATGGCCACTGAACCATGGCCACAAGTGCCATGGCCACAGGGTTCTTCAACACCTCCAGGCATGGGCAATCCACCACCTCCCTGGGCAGCCTGTGCCAGTCCCAGACCACTCTTGCACCAAAGGAATTGTTCCTCTTCTCCAACCTAACCTCCCCTGGAACAATTTCAGGCCATTTCTTCTTGCCCCATCATTTGTTACCTTTGAGAAGAGCCCAACCCTGGCATCACTGCAGCCTCCTTTCAGGCAGCTGCAGAAAGCAATGAGCTCTGCCCTCAGCCTCCTCTTGCCCACACAGCACACCCCCAGCTCCCTCAGCTGCTCCTCCCCAGCTTTGTTGCACTTCTCTGGACCTCCTCCAGCCCCTCCATGTCCTTGTTTTGCTAAGGGGTCCAGAACTGAATCCGGCACTCAAAGTGTGGCCTGACCAGTGCTGAGCACAAGGGCACAATCCCTGCCCTGCTCCTGCTGCCCACACCATTGCTGATCCAGACCAGGATGCTGATGCCCTTCCTGGGCACCTGAGCACAGCCTGGCTTCAGCTGCTGTCACCCAGGACTCCAGCAGGATCTGCTTTCCCAACAGGATCTGCTCACAGCTTGGATTTGTCAGTGGATGCTGCAGGTATCTGCCTCTTACCACCCTCCTTCTGCACGGCAATGAGGAAGACAGGGAAGGAAGCAGAGATGTTGCAGGATCCATCAGGGGATCTGAAAGCTTCTTCTGTAGCCTTCACACATGGAATCAGCACTGCAGGGGCTGCTGAAGCTGGCACAACCCAAACCCTGGCCCATGTGTCTGGGAGTTTGGGCACAGGTCTGAGCTGTGAGCAGGGGCAAGGTGGTGGAAGCACAGACCAGGAGTAAGAGATGCCAGGAGCAGCCCTGAGCTGAGTCCATCAGGGCAGCAGCAAGCAGCACTCAGGGACTTTGTGTACAAGTCCTCAGCATCCTCCTCACAGTTCTGCCCACAGCATGAGAGAGGTGCAGCAGGCAGGCTGCAGGTTGTGACCCCAGCTGGGGTCTGCTTTGGCACCAGTTGCCATCTCTTCCTCTCGACCCCAGAAGCATTCTGCAGTTGTCAGGAGGAGGGAACAGGACCCTGGCTGCAGCCTGTCAGCAGCTGCTCCCTGGGCAGACAAATGCATCTCCTTAGCCATGCAGCAGCTAACCCAGAGATGCTGCATGCAACTCAGCTTGCAGGGTCTTGAGCCAGCTCCTCAAGGACCCAAATTTGAAGGCTGACTCAAAGATTATTTCTCAGAGTACTGACAGCATCAGTTTCTGGCTTGTTTGCAAGGTCAGACCAGGCAGGTGGAGACCACAGGCATGAGGCATTGTGGCAGCTCAGATCAACCTGGCAATGCCAAAGCAATTGCAGTGGTCTGGAAAGGTCACAGAAGCACAGAATGGTCTGGGTTGGGAGGGACAGCAACTATGTACTGGGCTGCAGCAAGAGCAGTGTGGGCAGCAGGGCAAGGGAGGGGATTGTGCCCCTTGGCTCTGCTTTCCTCACACCCCAGCTGCAGTCCTGGGTGCAGTTGTGGAGCCCCCAGCACAGGAAGGCCATGGAAGTGTTGGAGCCAGTGCAGAGGAGGCCACCAAGATGCTGAGAGGGCTGCAGCAGCTCTGCTGTGAGGACAGGCTGAGAGAGTTGGGGCTGTGCAGCCTGGAGAGGAGAAGGCTTCCAGGAGAGCTTGGAGTGGCCTTGCAGGGTCTGAAGGGGGCTGCAGGAAGGCTGGGGAGGGACTATTGACAAGGGCTGGGAATGGCAGGACAAGGGGAATGGGTTTGAAGTGGCAGAGAGGAGATGGAAACTGGATGGTAGGAAGAAGTGAGGGTGATAAGACCCTGGCACAGGCTGCCCAATTCCCTCCTGTCATTCCCAGACCTTGTCAACAGCCAACAAGACGAAAGGCAGCAGGGGTGAGAGCTGCCACAGCTCTGCTGGAACACTGAGTCTGTGCCTGGAGGGGCTTCAGGACCTGGGAATGGGGAGGTGCTTAGCTGGGAGGCTTGGAGCTCAGCCTGGGTCCCTGGGCTGGTGGGCATGGGATGGGCCTCACCAACACAGGAGCTTGGATGTGCTGGGGGTGTGGAGAGCCTCTGGCCTCTGGCTCCTTGTGCCACAAGGACAAGGGGAATGGGTTTGGAGTGTCAGAGGGGAGATTGAAAGTGGATGTTAGGAGGAAGTTGTTTGCAGTGAGGGTGGTGAGAGGCTGGCACAGGTTGCCCAGGGAGGTTGTGGAGCACAGAACCACCCAATGTGATCAAAGATCACATTGGGTGATTCTGTGCTCCACAATCTCCCTTCAGGTGTTCAGGACCAGGTTGGAGGAGGCCTTGAGTGCCCTGTACTAGTGGGAGGTGTCCCTGCCTATGGCAGGGGGTTGGCACTGGATGATCTTTGAGGTCACTTCCAACCTTCCCATTCTGTGATTCTGTGACCTGCAAAGCTCCTCCTGTCCAGTCCCCTGCAGTCAGCATCCTCTGCTAGGTCAGGTTGCCCAGAGCCCTGTTGAGCCTCTCCGGGCATGGGGCCTCAAGCACCTCCTGTTGCAGTGTTCCAGCACCCTCCTGGTGCAGAGCTTGTCCCTGATGTCCTGCAGGTGTAGACCACCACAAATCCAAACACAAACCCAAACGCTTTGGTTTGGATCATTTCTGAAAGAGTTTTTTTCTTTTTCTTTTTTTTTTCTTTTTTTTTCTTTTTATTTTTTTTTTCTCTTCTGGTGACAGATTTGTGAGGATGAAGCTGGACAGAGGTGATTGTCTTCCTCAGCTTCCCCAGCTCAGTCTCAGCATGGGAGGTGTCAGCNCAGGAGCTTGGATGTGCTGGGGGTGTGGAGAGCCTCTGGCCTCTGGCTCCTTGTGCCTTGCAGTGCTCTGGGGAGGTTTGTGGCAGCTCCACACTGCCCTGGTTTACCTCCCTTGTGTGTTTGTTTACCTGGAGAGGGGAATCCCCCCCTAGAAATCCCACCCCTGGCACTGGGCACCCTGCTCTGCAGACCCTTGGTTGCTGCTCCAGGCCATTCCCAGAGGCATTTCCTTCTTCCCTCAGGGCTCTAAAAGGTGGAAAGTTCTTTGTCCAGGGTGCAACAATCTGCAGAGCTTTCCTCTGCAGGTGGCTGTGCTGGGGGGGGGGATGCCCAGAGCAGGGCACAGGCACAGCTTGCCAGGGCTCTGGGGGCACAGCTTGCCANATTTTTTTTTTCTCTTCTGGTGACAGATTTGTGAGGATGAAGCTGGACAGAGGTGATTGTCTTCCTCAGCTTCCCCAGCTCAGTCTCAGCATGGGAGGTGTCAGCTCCAATGTCCTTCCTGACTGTCTTCCCACAGGGCTTTGGAGTCACCACAGTCCCTGATCAAAGTGAGGGGTGCTGGGCAGTGGTGCCCTCAACCCTCCCACTGGCACTCCTGGAGCAGAAGAGGCATCAGAAGCCTAAATAACTTCTAACTGCTTTTTGTCAGAGGGAGGAACAAGGTTGGAGAGGGGCAGAGAGCCCTGCTGAGAGCCCTGCAGGGGTGAAGTGGTGCTGAGAGCCTGGGCTGAGAGGATGAACTGACTGCAGATAGCTGCAGGGGGATCCTCCTCTTGCCCAGCTCAGCCCAGGCCTTCCTCTGCAGATTCCTCTGCTCCATTCTTCTTGCACTCCAGGTCAGCCAGCCTGGATCATGGCACAAGGCATCGCTTCCACCAGGCCTGGGGTCCCCCAGGTCTTGGGTTGCTGGGAGCTGAGCAGGAACAGCTTTGGGGGTGAGCAGCAGGAGGATGGGGAAGTGCCCAGACAGGGCAAAGCATCTCTAGAGCACTAGGGCAAAGCTACACAGGAACTAACAAGGTTCAGTCCTGCCACCCTCAATGCCCAGCCCCTCCTCTTGCCCCCATGGCCCTCATCTAGCAGCCTGTAGGTTCTCTACAGGACATGCTCTGGGCTGCAGACCCCCAGTGCTGGGTTGCATGGGGACAGCTTAACATGGTTGGCAGTTCTCAGCTCTGAGCCACCAGCAAGAATCCATCTCAGGTCCAGAGGAGGCCACCAAAGTGATCAGAGGATTGGAGCAGCTCTGCTGTGGGCACAGGCTGAGGGAGCTGACAGTGTGTAGCCTGGAGAGGAGAAGGCTCCAGGGAGACCTCAGAGCAACCTTCCAGTACCTGAAGGGGCTCCAGGAAGGTGGCAGAGGGACTGTGCCCAAAGGCCTGCAGGGACAGCACCAGGGCAGTGGTTTGGGATGAGAGCAGAGCAGATTGAGATTGGCTGTGAGGAACAAGTTCTGCAGCAGGAGGCTGCTGGAGCACTGCCACAGGTTGCCCAAGGAGGTGGCTGAGGCCCCATGGCTGGAGATGCTCAAGGTGAGGCTGGGCAGGGCTGTGGGCAACCTGCTCTGGTGGAGATGTCCCTGCTGGGTGCAGGGTTGGGCTGGATCAGCTCTGGAGCTCCCTTCCAGCCCACTCAGTGTTTCTCTGAGAGTCAGCAGCTGCAGGTGGGGACTTGGCAAGGTGCCCACAGGTCCTGGGCACAGAGGTGCCATGAGAGACATTCCAGTTCCTGTGTCCTCAGATTTCCCTTGGCAAGTGCTCCTTGGAAACCCTGCAGTGAGGTCACTTCTGACTTGCAAGGTGACTTATTAAGGTCATCAGCAACTCCTTGCAGAGCCTGGGGGAAGCTGCTGCAGCATTTCACTTCCTTGCACCTGGAACCCCCTCCAGAGCTCACAGACCTGCAGCTCAGCTCAGCCAGGCTGGATTCGATGCTGGCATTGGGAGGGGCAGCCTGGGGGCACCTCCACAGGATGGAAGCTTGGAGCTCTCTCTTTAATTGGAGGTGAATTTAATTTCAGTAATGAGCCTGGCACATTCCAGCTCCTGATTAGATTTGCACAGTGATTAACCCAGCAGATACTCACTTGGCAGCCTGCCCAGCCCATTCCAGCTGCAGTGGACTGAAACCACTTCTGCTGCTGCTGCTGCTGCTCTCCCCTGGCAGCCAAGGTCACCTCAAGGCCGTGGTGGCAGAGGAGATGTCTGCTGCTTGGCAAGGGCCTCTCCAGCTCCTCCTGTTGGATCCCATTTAGGTTGAGAAGAACTTTGAACCTCCCATCGAGATGGAGAAGAGACTGTGGACCTCCTATTTAGGCTCAGAAGAGCCTGTGGACCTTCTGTCTAGATGGAAAAGATAATGTGGCCCTCCTATCTAGATGGGGAAGAGCCTGTGGACCTCCTAATTAGCTTGAGAAGACCTTATGGGCTCCCATTTAGCTTGAGAGGACCTCGTGGAGCTCAGTGTGAGCTCATTTAGCTTGAGAGGACCGCGTGGAGCTCAGTGTGAGCTCATTTAGCTTGAGAAGACCTCGTGGAGCTCAGTGTGAGCTCATTTAGCTTGAGAGGACCCCGTGGAGCTCAGTGTGAGCTCATTTAGCTTGAGAGGACCTCGTGGAGCTCAGTGTGAGCTCATTTAGCTTGAGAGGACCTCGTGGAGCTCAGTGTGAGCTCATTTAGCTTGAGAGGACCTCGTGGAGCTCAGTGTGAGCTCATTTAGCTTGAGAAGACCCCGTGGAGCTCAGTGTGAGCTCGTTTAGGTTTTGAGGACCTCGTGGAGCTCAGTGTGAGCTCATTTAGCTTGAGAGGACCTCGTGGAGCTCAGTGTGAGCTCATTTAGCTTGAGAAGACCCCGTGGAGCTCAGTGTGAGCTCGTTTAGCTTGAGAGGACCCCGTGGAGCTCAGTGTGAGCTCGTTTAGCTTGAGAGGACCTCGTGGAGCTCAGTGTGAGCTCGTTTAGCTTGTGAGGACCCCGTGGAGCTCACTGTGAGCTCGTTTAGCTTGAGAGGACCTCGTGGAGCTCAGTGTGAGCTCGTTTAGCTTGAGAGGACCTCGTGGAGCTCAGTGTGAGCTCCCATTTAGCTTGAGAAGACCTCATGGAGCTGAGTGTGAGCTCCCATTTAGTACAAGAGGAGGCTCTGGATGTCCCATTCAGACTGAGAAGAACCTCTGGGTCTCAGTGTGCACCTTCTGGTGCTCCCTGGCACAGAAGCTGCTGTTTGGAGAAGCTTCCCATGGAGCTGCATGGAGCAAGGAAATTTCTCCTCCTCCCCTGTCCTCTGCCCTGCTGAGATCACTTCTGCAGTACTGGGTCCAGTTCTGGGTTCCCCAGCTCAAGGACAGGGACCTGCTGGAGAGGGCACAGCAAAGGGCTGCAGAGCTGCTGAGGGGCCTGGGACAGCTCTGGGAGGAGCTGAGAGCATTGGGGCTTGAGTCTGGAGAAGAGCAGCCTGAGGGGGTCTGATCAATGCTGATCAATACTGCAAGGCTGGGGGTCAGGAGGATGGGACCAGGCTTTGTTCAGTGGTGCCAGGGACTGCAGGTGGGGGTCAGCATGCCACAGGGCAAGGTGAGGAGCATCCAAACCATCAGGGGCTTTACCTCTGCTGTGTCTCCCTTTGCTGCCTCTGGGATCCTCAGCAGGGCAGTGTGGAAGTGGCCATCACTGAGCTCTCAAATCAACCACAGCAATCCACAGCTGGCCTGGGAGGGACACGGGGAGTGGGTAAGGGGTTGGGGAAGGGCAGAGGGAGCAGACACCAACCCCACTCAGTAGGGACATCTCCACCAGAGCAGGTTGCCCACAGTCCTGCCCAGCCTCACCTTGAGCACCTCCAGCCATGGGGCCTCAGCCACCTCCCTGGGCAACCTGTGGCAGTGCTCCAGCAGCCTCCTGCTGCAGAACTTGTTCCTCACAGCCAATCTCCATCTGCTCTGCTTTACTCTGAAGCCATTGCCCCTGCAGGCCCCTGCACACAATCTGATTGCTGGGGCTGAGCTGCTGTGCTGGGGGTGCTCAGAAGGTGAGGCTATGTCTTTCCCCCCCTTCAGATCCAGGTTTGCAGAGCAACTTCTCCCCAACTTGGCTCTCTGCAGTGACTGAGTTGTGAAAACCATTCTGCTGGCCCCAGCCTGCTGCATGCTTCAGCCAGGGCTGGCCCCAGGAGGCACTGCCTGCATGGCTCACAGCACTGAGTGCTCTGCCAGGGGAGGCTGCTGGAGAAGGAAGCTCTGTTACTGCTCCAGCCAAAGCTTCTTGGCCCTTATGACACATCTGGGAGCTGTGTGCTGGGCTGCAGCAAGAGCAGTGTGGGCAGCAGGGCAAGGGAGGGGATTGTGCCCCTTGGCTCTGCTCTCCTCACACCCCAGCTGCAGTCCTGGGTGCAGTTCTGGAGCCCCCAGCACAGGAAGGCCATGGAAGTGTTGGAGCCAGTGCAGAGGAGGCCACCAAGATGCTGAGAGGGCTGCAGCAGCTCTGCTGTGAGGACAGGCTGAGAGAGTTGGGGCTGTGCAGCCTGGAGAGGAGAAGGCTTCCAGGAGAGCTTGGAGTGGCCTTGCAGGGTCTGAAGGGGGCTGCAGGAAGGCTGGGGAGGGACTATTGAGAAGGGACTATTGGCAGGGACTGCCCAAAAGGGAAACAAGAGAGGATCAAGAGCTTAGCCTGGGCAGGTCATGTTCATAATTTGGCTCTGCAGGGTCATTATGGCATGGCCCAGATGCCTGGGAAGGTGTTTAATGTGAGGCAGGATGATTGACAGCTCCTCAGACAGGATCTGAAGGCTGTCAGATCTCAGGTTATCGAGTGTCCCACTTACTGACAAATATATCCAGCAGCTAAGTAGGGCACAGATCTCCAGCTCACCCTGCCTGAGCTCAGATCATTCTCCTGGAGTGGCTTTAGGATGAGCTCTGAGCTGCTGCTGGCAGCAGCAGAGGATATTGGCAATTCCTAATCCCGGGAATGGCCCAAAAGCTACACCTCCCTGCTGTGCAAACCTTCCCCCTGCAAACAGGCACCAGGGCAGGCAGGCTGCAGGGACAGCACCAGGGCAATGGCTTCAGGGTAGAGCAGAGCAGGTTTAGGTTGGCTGTGAGGATCAAGTTCTGCAGCAGGAGGCTGCTGGAGCACTGCAGCAGCTTGCCCAGGGAGGTGGCTGAGGCCCCATGGCTGGAGATGCTCAAGGTGAGGCTGGGCAGGGCTGTGGGGACCTGCTCAGGTGGAGATGTCCCTGCTGGGTGCAGGGCTTGGACTGGAGGAGCTCTGGAGGTCACTTCCAACCCAATCCATTCTGGGATTCAGACTTCAGCAGCTCCTGTTCATCCATGACCTTGGGCTGCAGGAAGCTCAGGAAGGGACAGCAGAGGTGACAGCAGGCATGGGTCATGCCAGGCTGCCTCCCTCCCTCCTGGCCACCAGGCAGGCTGTGCTGGCTGAGGCTTGCTTCCCTCTAAGGGTGCCACTGGGGTTGCTCTGCTGTGATTTCTGCCTTGAGGAGCTACTCAGGTGACTCAGGAGAGCAGCAGTGTGTGGAGGTGACACATCTGACCCACAAATGCCAGGGGTAGGGAGGCCCAGGGGGGACCATGAAGAGCACAACCACAGCAGGAGCTTCTCTGGTGCAGCCAGGCTGTGACACTCCTGCAGCAGCTGGGCAGAGGAACATCTGTGTTAGAATCACAGAGTGCTGGAGGCTGGCAGGGAGCTCTGGAGATCATCCAGTGCAGCCCCCTGCCAGGGCAGGGCACACAGGAACACAGCCAGGGGGGGCTGGAAAGTCTCCACAGAAGGAGACTCCACAACCTCTCTGGGCAGCCTACTCCAGGCTCCAGCAGCCTCACACCAAAGAACTTTCTCCTCATGCTCAGGTGGAACCTCCTGGGTTGCAGTTTGTGTCCATTGCTCCTTGCCCTACCCCAGGACACCACAGCACAGAGCCTGGCCCCTGCCTCTTGCCCCCCACCCTTCAGCTGTCTGTAACCATTGCTCAGATGCCCTCTGGGGCTGCTCCTCTCCAGCCTGAGCAGCCCCAGGGCTCTCAGCCTCTCCTCCTCAGGCAGTGCTGCAGCCCCTTCAGCATCCTTGCAGCCCTCCCTTGGACTCACTCCAGCAGATCTCAGTCCCTCCTGAGCTGGGGAGCTCAGAACTGGACACAATATTTAGGTGAGGAGCTGCCTCCATCCCAGCTGCCCACTCTGCCCCAGGAGCCAGTGCCTGAAGGACTCCCATGGACACCACGAGAGCCAAAGAGCTGGCACTGCCCTCCCTGGAATGGCAGCACTGTGATGGCCTCTCCCATTTGTGCTCTTACCCTACTGCTGCCAGGAAGCTGTAGTCCCCCAGAGCTCAGCTTCAGGCTCTGGCCACCAAGGAGCTTCTTCACCAGAGCACTTTGCCTGGCTGAGGGCAGTGCTGGAGTCCCTGCAGGCCAGATTGGTTCTAGGGCCATAGAATGGTCTGGTTGGAAGAGACCCCCAGAGCTGCATGCTCTGGTCAGGCTCTCCCATCCCTCCTCCACACCTGCCAGCTGCAGGACCCATCCTGAACCTCCTTTGCATGCTCAGCATCCTCAGATCTCAACCAAGAGCCCTTTGGAGTTGTTGAAGTAACCTGCTGGGGTTGTGCCAGTGCCCAGCAGGTTCAGCTGAAGGCTGCAGCTCCCTGCTGCATGCTCTGCAGCTCCTGCAGCCTGGCAGGCAGGGCTGGAGGTGGAGCCTGGCTCTTGGCAGAGAAGCTCAGAAGCAGTCAGAGGTGGTCCCAGCAGCAGTGTTTGCTGACTCTGGCTTTCAGTTGGCTGTTTGGAAGACCCCCAGAGCCCTGGCAAGGTCTGACCCCAGAGCCATGGCAAGCTGTGCCCCCAGAGCCCTGGCAAGGTCTGA
>VWZE01011330.1:6510-22287 GCA_013396675.1 Eubucco bourcierii
AACATCTTTGTCAACAATACAAACAGGAATTGAGTGCATCCTCAGCAACTTTGCAGACGACACCAAGCTGTGTCACAGCCAACTTGCTAGAGGGCAGGGATGTCATCCAGAGGGACCTGGACAGGGTGGAGAGATGGGCCCAGGCCAACCTCATGGAATTCAACAAGGCCAAGTGTAAGGTCCTGCACTTGGGTAGGCACAATCCCAAGCACAAATCCAGCCTCGGTGGAGAATGGCTAGAGAGCAACTCTGAGGAAAAGGACCTGGGTGTCTGGGTTGATGAAAAGCTCAATATGAGCCTGCAGTGTGCACGTGTAGCCCAGAGAGCCAGCTGGATCCTGGGCTGCATCAAGAAAAATGTGGCCTGCAGGGTAAGGAAGGTGATTCTCCCCCTACTCTGCTCTTGTCAGGCCCCATCTGGAGTACTGTGTACAGTTTTGGTGCCCCAAACACAAGAAAGACATCAGACTGTTGGAGTGAGTTCAGAGGAGGGCCACAAAGATGTTCAGAGGGCTGGCACACCTCTCCTATGAGGCCAGGCTACGAGAGTTGGGGTCTTTTCATCCTGGAGAAGAGGTTTTGAGAAGACCTTGTAGTGCTTTCCAGTATCTGAAGGGGGCCTACAGGAAGGCTGGGGAGGAACTATTTACAGGATCTTGTAATGACAGGGCGAGGGGTAATGGGTTTAAAGTGGCAGAGGGGAGATTTAGACTGGATGTTAGGAAGAAACTCTTTACAGTGAGGGTGGTGAAACACTGGAACAGGTTGTGGCTGCTCCCTCCCTGGAGGTGTTCAGGATTAGGTTAGACGACGCCTTGAGCAATCTGTTCTAGCGGAAGAGATCCCTGACTATGGTGAGGGGTTGGAACTGTAGGCTCTTTGAGGTCCCTTCCAACCTAAACCATTTTATGATTCTCCTACATCCTCAGATTGGCATTAGTCCTCTTTCCAGAGGAATCCTTGGCTATGACCAGAGTTGCTGTTGAAGTCCCTAGTCTCCTGATCCAGGCAGTCTTTATCTGTGTCTGACATCCTAAATGCCTCCTCTTTTTCATGTCACTTAATCGGCCAGCTATCTGCAACAGACTGTTACCACCACTATTAACTTTGGAAATCATGTTTGGTTTATTTAATGTGTTCTTTCTGTTTTAAAATCAACTTCTCTAGGCCTTCATATAAGGATATATTCAGCTCTTACTGTCTTCTTCACTTCATTATTGTTATTGTCTTTTGAGTTCTCTAACTCTTCTTTTTAGTATTACTTTCTGAATACCATGGGAGGATTTATTGTGTTAAATTTTTTAAGTGGGAGGCACTCAGAGTTACGGAGGTATCTATATATTTACTTTCATGAGTAATGCAAATTCTCATCTGTTGATCAGATCTTGTTTTTATAATGGTTAGAGGTTCAAATATAGCTTCCTAAGCTGGCAGTTGATGTAGGTGCTATTAAATAGAAACAGACAAAATCCCAACTGTCTGTGTTTAGCCTGTATATGGAACTAAATTGTAGCAGTTGATCTGCCCGCGACCTTTCCCCCACAGAGAAGGGGAATCTGTAAAGTGAGAAAAAAAAATCCATAGATTGAATGAAATAATCAAACTAATACCAGTATCGATATTAAGTATATAAAGTTACACTCAGCCTAGCAAAGGCAGAGCAGTCACACTAAACAGGAAGGCAGTCAAAAGCAGAAGAGTAGCAGGGTCAGGAAGAACCCAAGCAGGAACCAGTACAAGAGACTTCAATCTGCTTAGCAAATTTCCCCCTTTATAACAGTGTAATGTTTATGGGCTGTAATACAGCAGTAGCAAACTTGGGTCAGCTGGCTGACTGCAAGTTGCTAATGACCAGCAGCTCATGGCTGGCCTATGTTTATGTCCCAGGAAAACCAGGGCACACTGGATTTGCTGTAGAAAGTCTTCTTTGCAGATGGGCACTTAACACCATTGATGTTGCTAATATTGGAGGTTAGAATGTAATTGGAAATCTTAAAACTGCAATTTCTACAATCCTGCAAATATATTTTCCTCCCCCCTTTCTTTCTTTGTGATTTTCTAGATAATCTGAAATGTGAAAGGCACTTCATTTTTTTTTCTAATGGATGTCATTGTCTTCATTTAGGGGAAATTACCGTGTAATTCTTAGTTTTTGAAAACTTTTCTGTGACAGAGTTAGATTATTCGAACAACCTGGAGTGAATTTGCTTCAAATTCAGCAGCAGTTAATAGGACTTTGAAGTATCTATCTGCTACCAGGTTTGGAAACTGCGGTACTGGTATTTGCTATCTTTGTCCATGTGGGGTTTATCCCAGATGTTTATTCTGTAGTTACTGCTGTCTTAAAATTATAACACTGTTCTTTATCTTTTCACCTTGTCAGGTGCAATTTTTCTTATATAACTAGAGAAACTTTTGCAGGTGCTCAGAATTCTCTTTAATACGTCTGGGTTCGGTTTTGACCTATTATTTTGTATTTCTGATTAGTTTAACACAGGTTGGTTTTTTTTCTCTCTTTCAATACATATGTTAGCTGGTGAGTAAGTATCATGTTAGAAATACATTTGGAGAGGAAAAAAAACATAAAGAAGTTTGTCATAATTGTGATAAATTGAAATACAGAAGTTAGGTAATTCGATAAACAAGGGACGCTGTTACTTAAGTTACTTAAATAGTTTGATGTGAGAGTAATCAGTAAATTATCTGTAAGGTATAGTTTAAAATAAGGATGATTTTTGTATTATAGTGTGACTTGGATCCTTGCTGAAGTAGTAGCTTAATGCAAGTAATGTAGATTCCTTGCTTTTTTTTTTTTTTCTTGGTTGATTGGTTGATTTTTGTATGGTTAAGCCAGTTTTCACAGCCTCAAAGAGTCTTTTGCAGTCTTCTGTATGGAATATCCTAGTTTGAGGCCCCATTCTAGCTTTTCATTCTTCAAATCAACTTGGAACGAAACAGAGAAACAACTGTAAATTATTACGCAGCACTTTAGTTAGAACATGCGTAGCTGTTTACCTTGGTTCAGCTCCAAAGGTGAGGTTTTGAGTAAGATTTTTTAGTAAAGACTTTTTTGTTAAGCAACTCTGTGAAAAGGAAATACAGATAAATGGTCTTCAAGTAACTGCGTAAATTGCACATAAGCATTCCTTCTCAGGACCTTAAACTCATTGCAAACAATCCAGATACTTTTCTGCCATGATACATTGAGGTCATGAACATGTGTGTGTCCACGTGCTTGCAAGCAAAGTGAAACTTCTATTCCCATTCATTACTTGCATATCTTGAGATTTATTATGCCTATTTGGTACTTTGGGGTTTTTTTGCTTTGTTTTGTTGTTTGTTCATTTGCATTTTTTCCTAGCAGTAGCAACCTTTCGTTGTGTAAAGTGGTTAGAATAATCATCAGTGTGGTTCATTAATCATAGTTTGATAGCATTTTTTTTTTTTTTTTAAATTCTCTTCTACTCCTAGAATGGTATGTGCTACTGCCAAGAGTGACCTTAAATCAGTAGACCTTAAAAATTGCCTTTCAGATGATGCCTTCATGCTTTCTGGTGACACTCACACAGTTCATACTTAATTCATAGTTGAAAGATACTTCAGAAACAGATGATCTGCAGATCTTCTGGTAAAAGAATGCAAGCAAATTAAGCATAATTTGTTTCATAGAGGGGTCTGTGTGCTTGGCATCTGCCCCTCACAACACCATGCAGCTAATGAAGCAGGAGTATTGTTAGTATTGCTCAGTTTACTAGCAGATGATACATCTTTAACTATTGAAGTGAAACACACTTTCTTGTGTGTGGGCTTTTCTTTAAAAGTCACCTTGCAGTTTTGCTCACTAGACAGCCTTCTGTGATATAGATTCCTGTAAGAAATGTTGAGGAATTTTATGAAGCGATTTGTTAAGTAGCTTACTTATCAGTAAATGAACCTGGTTTTTCTAGACCTGAAAGAAAAAAATAACTGGATGTGCTTTCAGAGCTTTTGATCTTCTCTTCTTCTCTTCACTTTTCTAAGCCAATTTTCTGACATATGGTAGCTTAATTTAGGGGTGTCGGAAATTCACTAATAGCATGTTTTCCACTTTTTAAAATAACCTGTGTCACAGTAGCTATAACCACATATCCAATGGTCTTACTAAGATTCTGTTCAAATCAGGNGGATTTTGGATTTTTGTCACTGGATATGGGGAATTTTTGTTGTTGTCCATTTGGTATCATAGAGTCCTCTGAGAGTAAGTTTCAGGTAATACTGGTTTCCTTTTTCGTTGATGCTGGTTTGGTGGAGTTGTAGTTTTTTGTGTTAGTTTTCAGAGTTTGGGTTCTTTTTTAGTTGTTAACTATATTTGAACTTTCAGGATTGTCTGTACAGTTTCACTTCTTTCAGGTTAATATTTCTTTTGTTACTGTTTTATTCCATTCAGGTAGATAAACTAGTGACAGAACTGGAACAGAGCCGTAATCTTAGCAATACGATTGTGCATATTGACATGGATGCCTTCTATGCAGCTGTGGAAATGAGAGACAATCCAGAGTTGAAGGACAAGCCTATAGCAGTGGGATCAATGAGTATGTTGGTATGACACAATGTCAAGCTAATACAGAAATCAAATATGTGAATTTAAAGCCTAATAAAACGTATAATAATAACGTAATATAATGACACTGTTACATAGGGAATTTTTGTAAACGTGGGAAAAGTAGTAAGAGGAGACATCAGTTCTTAGACTAGGCTATGTGAGATGGATTTGATTTTTCAAGTGTTCTGATGGAAATTTTAAGGATGTAAGCAGATTGGTGCGTTGAGATACATGACTGAAATTTGATTATTTAATGCTAAACTCAAATGCTTACTGAACATTAAATTTATTTAATCTCTCTTAAGTCCACCTCGAATTACCACGCTAGGAGATTTGGTGTACGTGCAGCCATGCCTGGATTTATTGCTAAAAAACTATGTCCACATCTAATCATAGTACCGTTAAACTTTGAAAAATATGGCAAAGTGAGCAAAGAGGTAAGTCTGAAAGTGCTTTCTAACCAAAAGTTGGTGTACTTGGTTTTAGGCTTTGTCAATACATTAGTTCTAGATAATATACAGAGTGGTAGTTTAAATACTTAACTCCTCAGGGATTCGGATTTGAATGTAAATTGAACAAAACGTTAGTGCTTTTGGACAAGGAGATATAAAAGCATTACATTCACCCATCTTGCTGTTTCAGTGAAGTCAGTAGTGGTGCTGGTGAGAGATTTTCAAAACTCTGTAGCAAACTGGCAGTACCACCTGAGCCTTGTTACTCTTAAAACTTCAAAGCAATGGAGCATAATCTAATTACTTGGAAGCTGAAAGCACATAGGAAACATGGAGACAATTATTTCATACAATGAATAATCTTTTTGAATGCTAATTACTGGATAGAGAAGCAAAGAGCATTAATGAGCTCTAAATGCAGATTCATTTGTTTTAAAAAGAAGTGACTTGAAATAAAAAGCAAAAAATTAGGGAAAAAAGAAATCATGTTTTCCTCAAATGGAAGCAATTTTACTTAGTGCCAGGAGAGTCACTGGTACAAAATCCCTTTTAACAACAAACAAGAAAAAAGAGTGAATAGCCTAATCCTCTTCAATAAAATTATGACAAGATTATTTATTTTTATGAAACCACAATCTTTTATATGAATAACACATACTAATTACTGTTATCTTGCTCATTTTTTTTCTCACTTCTTCTGTAATAGAGCATATATAAATACAAGTGTTTCAGAACAGATTTGAACTTGCTGAGAGACTGGATTTCGTTTGTTGTTTCATAGGGTTAATTATTAAAGTTCAGGTTCTCTTTTTTTAGTTTGGTTTTTCTCTTGGTATTTTGGATTTAAAATATTTTAATATATTTAGTTGTGTGCTTGAAAGTTGAACAGTGAATCCTATCTTTAATCACTTTCAGAAAGATGGAGTACGTATGGACAAACATGCGATATGTAAAAGTTTTACCAAAACTGATACAGAAAACATGGCAGAGTCATGGGGAAAAAAAAAAAAAGAGAATAAAAGTTAGACATTTTATTTTGACCTTTTGATTTATTGTCCCTTTTGTGAAAAGCACTTACCACTAATTTTTTTTCTCACAAGTTTTGCCTGTGGCGTTAACCAGTGTTCCAAAACACCGACTATAACCTTAGTTTGAGTGTAATTTAGAACTTTTTAACCTTTGCATATGTAATGTATCGCACACAGTGCACAGAAGGATGCATCAGCTCATGTGCTTTGCTGAGGTCCAAAGTCCCCAGAGCTTTATTCAGGTGGTTACTCTAGTTTCTGTGAAGCTAATGTCTGTGGAGTCTTTATATGCTGATCTAATGATCTCTGAAGTAAAATACACTACTCCATTAAGCTCTCACTTATCATTGATATCTTGCTTCTTGTGAAAAGCAGTACTGTAATTTTTCAGCATGAATAAATAATTTGTTCTATAAATATTTTTCATGTTGATTGGTCACCTTGACATTTCATTGTGTATTTGTTCACCTCATAATTGTGTGTCAAGATGTGCTCTTAGAGCAACAAGCAACAAGTTTAAAAACTTCAACTATGTGTTTATCAAGGTTAGAGAAATACTGACCAAGTATGACCCAAATTTTATGCCTATGGGCCTGGATGAAGCCTACCTGAACATAACAGAGCACTTAGAGGAAAGAGTGAACTGGCCCGAAGATAAGAGAAGATTCTTTCTCAACACAGAAAGCACTACAGAAAAAGGTAGGTAAAATTACTCTTTTTTTCATGTGTCACTTGACACTGGAGAGGCAGATGCTTTCCTTTAGAGATCATTGGGAGAATGATGACGGCACTAAACTGTAGTGGCTTTAGAATAGCACAGAATCCCTACAAGAAGAATCAGTGTAGCAAAATCCCTAAGTACTGTAACACAGATTTATAGTAGAATTTCACTTATAATTCCTAATCACTTAGACTCTGCAGATCAGGTCAGATCTGTGTGTCAACACAGCACTATTAATCTAAACTCAAAATTCACATAAAAGAATACAAGTTACTCCCTCAGTCCTTGGAGGAAGCAAATGATGGTAGAGGTGTCCCTGGGCAGCGGGGGGATTCCAGTCTCACTATGCAGCAGCGGTTCTTGTCCAGGTTTCTCCTTAGGACTTGAACTCCTTGGTTCTACGCATAGTGTGCTAGGTGTTGTCATGCTTCCTTGTTCTGTGTTGGCCGGGTGCCTAACAAATAAGGGAGTAATCACACTGGTGCTCAGAAATGTTGAGATTGGTAGGGAGGAGAAGAGGAAAAGGAAACCTGTTTACTTGGTGTACAGGACCTTTAGGGCTTGATAATGAATGGAAAGGGAAAAAAATACGTGACCTGCTCGGTGCCCGACAATGGCTACTTGCTTTATGAAATGGTGTTATTTATGCTAGGCACATTAACAGGGTTTGGGAACAGGGGATGCTGGTCACACACGTGTATAACATAAGCTCCAAAAAAGCTGTAGCCATTAAAAGTGTAGATACTTGAGTCCTTGCATTATTCATCCTCCGATACACCATACCTCCAGATTGTGAGTTTACAGGTTAACGTCCTCTGCAACTCACCTGTGCACGAAAAGTATGCTGCTAATGGATTTTTTAAATTAACATATATGAAAAATTATAGTGAGCTTACTAACCCTAATTTTGTGGTTTAGTTGTGTATTTTTCCTTTACAATTGAACATGGTAATTTTGCAAGTAAGTAGAAATAGGCTTGTGACTCAAGGAGATATAGAATAAATAAACATACTGTTCTGAAAGGTATTAATATTTTGCAAATGTTTCCTAGAATACTGTAGTGGGTCCTGTACCTCAGAAACCTGAGAATGTGTCTGCAAAGACAGTGTCCATAAACGCTAGTTAAGTGATTATTTTACAAGACTAGAATGTATAAACTCATCAGCTTTCAGTATTGCTTAAGATATGACTGGATTTCATTAGTCTGCAGAAAACGGAGTTGGAACTTCATCCATAACTGTATCAGGAATAACAGAAAAAGAGAAGTTATTCAAGTGATTGGCTGATGCACAAACTAGAACATTTATCGGTATTTTTAAATGTTATCTAAATAACTATTAAGAGGATAATCAAGGATACACTACTTCTGAAAAGCATTGACAGAACAGAAAGAAACAAACTGACATCGTCTTTACAAAGTAAATATTACAGATGTGTAGTCATCTGCATCTTCTCATTTTTCTGACATCTTTGTTCTTCTGAAACACAAACAAGCACTTGGTCTGTGGAAAGGTAATAGTAAAGTTTGTAGAGTTAGACAGTTTGGTGCTGCCATTACTTGTTCTTCCCTGACTGCAGCTGAAAACAAGAAACTCACGAGGTTGATGGTTCTAGAATTAGGTATTCCAGAACTCTAATTGTCCTTGGAGAAGAGTAAGAAAAATTTCTGAAAGTTTGTTGTTGTTGTTGTGGGTTCATTTTTTTTTTATTTCCACGAAACATAAAAGAGGAAGCATACAGCCTTTACTCTGTTATGAAAGAAAACAAATGCCAAAATTTTGATGTCTTTCTTCTACTACAACAACAGGCCATTAAATTTTGTGCTTTTCTGGAATTTCTGTCCACTTTCCTAGCCAATTCTTCCAACCAAGGCAACCAGGCTCAAATCATGTTAAGAACAAAGCAATTATGACTCCTTTCTTCAAACAAAAAAAGTAGTGCAATTGGTTTTTAAATAGCTTTGGGTGTTTTTTTCCAAACAAAAAAAGATTTGCTAATGAACTCTCTTCAACTATTGCGAAAGGAAATTAATAAATTGTATGTCTTACATGGGTGAATTAATTGCTTATGCTTCTATCAAACATAGATAATGCTGATGTAAATATATCCACCAACTTTAATGAAGGTGGATACTCTTCTTCACCAGTACTGTTTGAAGACAACACACCTCTGATGGATGACCATTCTGAACAAAGAGATGGAAAACAATCAGTGGAAAATTCTGTTGTCTTTGGAACTTCTGCAGAGGAGGTTGTGAAGGAAATTCGCTTTAGGATTGAGCAGAAAACTCAACTGACTGCTAGTGCAGGTATTCAGGCACATACATAATAATGCTTTATATTTCTGTGATTTTGAAGTTTATGCTCTTACTTTCAGAGGCAGTAATTAAGAAATTAGCTTTGCCACACCATTCTTGTGCTGACAAGATATATACTTTCTTCACAAGTCTGAAAGGACTGTGAGTCTCAATTGTTTCACAAAGAGTTATGGCTATCAAAGCCATTCCTTTGGGTTTGTTTTTGGTTTTGATTGTAGAAACAGTTACATCATCTTTTTACTTAGGTGTTCCTGAAACATAAGTAGTGTGAGTGAGCGAGCGTTGTGCTCAAGAGTTAATATTAGCACTGATAGTTTTAGTACTTCGTGTAAGTTGTTTTCGTAAGCCAGTGGTCATAGGGAAATCTCAGTGTGCTAAATTACTGTTAGTTCGAGTAGCAGATCCATATATTTAAGTATTTCTAACAGTTCTCCACACCGTTCCCTGCTTAAGGCAGTATCAAAATTTATTAAAGTTAGTCCATAGAGCAGTAAATAGATGTTTGAAACTAATGAACTATTCACTAGCTTTTTAATATTAGTCATTATGTCTTTTGACTTCAGACAACCTACCTGTAAATCTGAACTCTTTTGGTAATAATCTGGATTAGATCACTACAAAAAAGTGTCCCTAGGCGCTAGGTTTGGATGCTGTCCAAACTGCCTTGTGAACCAGGTCAGTGAGGCATCAGGGTGTGCTGAGCTTTATGAAGCAGATACAGAAAGCCAGGAAAGCATTGGATATAAACAAAGGTAAAGGAACAGCTAATAAGAAGCAACAGGATGAGTTCCCCACCATGTATGTTAAGTATTCTGCTAAAACTGTGTCTTCCTAAGGGCAGGTTAGCGTTTAGAACAAAACATAGCTTTTATAAGTGCATCAGGGATTTTAAACAAAAAAAACTCCCCCAGAAAACAGAAGGCTTACTGGAAAAATAGAAATAATAAGTAATAATTACTTCTGCAAACTTGAATAGGTTTTATCAGTGGGCAAATAAAATTTTAGGCTGCTAGGGCTGTAGTGCAAATAATTCTACTTTTCTTGGTAAACCGATTTCAGAGTTCATTTGTAAAAACAGCTACTTTGATAGAAAAGAGCAATCCCTCCTCAACTCCTACCAGTGTCAGTGAAATGTGTATATATATATTTATAATTGCAGCAGTAGCCCACAAAACACATTTGAGAAATTTTCTCAAAATTAATGTAGTCTTTTTGCTGAAATGCAAAGAAGAAATGCCGCCTCCTTAAGAGTTCATTGTAACTGCTCCTGCAAGCATTTCCTTTTGCGTTAGTATAACCACCATTATAAAATCATTTAATCATGTAACTACTGTTATTATTTAAAACTTGTCATTTAATCCCCTCATGACTGAGAAGTACGTGTTGTGTTACCCTGGCTGTCTTAAAATGCTAGGTAAACTTTACCTGGTCTGACTATTATATTTAATCAACCACATGTATTTGTGTTCTCACATGTCTTATTACAGAATGGTTTTGCAGAATTGTACAGATCTGGTTATCAGTTATTGTCTTTCTTTTCGTTACGTTTAGTCTGTCAAATGTGGGGGCTCCTAAGGTGCTTCTTAAATATTGGACAGTTGAAATTAAACATTGTCCTGTGTTTGATTTTTTTAAAATATGGGTTTGTTTGTTTGTTTTTAAGGAATAGCTCCAAATACAATGCTAGCAAAAATGTGCAGCGATCGTAATAAACCTAATGGGCAATGCAGAATTGTTCCTGAGAGACAAGCAGTGCTAGACTTCCTAAAAGATTTGCCCATTAGAAAGGTAAGAGATACTGTGACATTTACTGTGCAATCATGTATGTTCCCCTGGTTTTAAAAGCAGCAGTTCTGCTGAAGAAATATACTTTTTCAAGGTAATCTGCCCAGTTGTGTTTGATTCCAATTGTTCTTGATACTGAATCTGCAAAAGAAGAGTTTCAATGGCATGATACTCTTTTTTCCCAGGTACCAGGTATAGGAAAAGTAACAGAGAAGATGCTAAGAGCCCTTGGAATTGTGACTTGCTCAGAACTTTACCAGAAGAGGGCACTGCTTTCTCTTCTTTTTTCAGAAGCATCTTGGCATAATTTCTTGGAAATATCCCTTGGTTTGGGTTCAACACATTTGGAAAAGTAAGTTTGAGGGTTTTTTCTTGTGTATTTTCTTTATTTTCTTTTTTTTTTTTTTTTTTTTTTTTTTTTTTTTTTTTTTTTTTTTTTTTTTTTTTTTTGCCTGTTTATATTACACACTATACATTTTAAGATGTTATAATGACAAATATGAAACTTTGGCTTGTGACATCTGTTTCAAAATATCTGTACTATCTTCTATTGTTATACTTACATCTAAGATGCACACAACAGTCAGACATTACAGGGCAAAGTTTCATACTGCCATGTCTAATGTGTGAAATCCAACAAGTCTGTCAGAGAAGTTGTGCATAATTGTGTATGGAGATACCAAGTCAGTATCATTCAGGGTAACCTCACAATTCCTTAAATATCTAAAGAAAAATTATTTATCCTAAGCAATTGTGTTCAGTCCTGTTTCTTCTATAAAAACAATATGCATTCATTGTTTTTTATTATTGTAATAAGACTGTAATGAAAATCACACTGGCTTATGATGTTCTCTCGTGGTAAATTGTCACATTTCTAATGAAAGTTAAATGATGTTTCTGTGTCTCCTGTCATCTTTATGTACATATGTGTAGTAGCAGCAGATAGTGAATTTGGACTAGAACCGAAGATTTTTTATACAGTTCTTCCCTTAAACCTCATACTAATTTAATGTTCTTCTAGCCTCCTGTTTGGGAGGGGAGAAATCACCCTTACTAGGGAGTACTTCTTTTTAATAATATGCATGTTTTCTAAGTATGTTCTGGATATAGTCGCAAAGTACCTGTTCTTAAAGGAAGCCATAACATTTTGCTGTTTGTAAGCAAAGATTCCACCTTAGGAATGGCCCTTTCTTTTAAATAGTCTCTAGTAAATATTATTCTATCCTTCCCAAAGTGCTGAAATTCTGCTTTAAAATTACTTGTTCCAAAGTGTCTTATATACTTCTGAAAGACCTGTTCTGTATTATTGCTGTTACTTTTCTGGCAGTAATAGATACCCCATTCCTTCCATTTGACTACAAAATAATACATATGGTTAGCAGTGTGTAGGCCCATAATGTGCTACCACAAATCATTATATTGTTTCCTTTTTTCATTTGGAAGTGTGTTGACTTTGAACAGAATACACAGTAAGAGTGACTTTGTGAAGGTGAGATGATAAGAGATAAAATAAAATTTTCCAAGTGGTTTCTGTTAGGATAGTGCAGCATTCAATGGTCTTTTAATAAGTGGTGCTCCTTCCTGTTATTCACCCTTTTTAGATATTGTATACCCAATGCATTAAAATAATTTTCAAAACAGTTTTTTAAAGGAACATTTCAAGATTATCATTGTGAGAGGAGACACCTTTTTAATGGTGTTGCCTAAGAAATTTATTTATTGACTTTGTTTTCATTAGCACCAACTTGATTTCAGTGATTTTTGGAGTGGAAAAAGCAAACCTTTAAGATGCCAAAACCAGAGTCTTCAGTACATGCTTCATCTTGGAGTTATTGTCTTTGACCACATTCTTTTAGACTAAAAAATCTAATAATACCATATCTGAAGGACCTAAAACAAAAAAAAAGGTCTGATGTGCTCCTCCTATGTCCATATGCTAAAGGATGATTGATTAAAACCAGAAAGAAGGAAAGGCACGAAGAAAACCGTAGCAGAAATTTAGACAGAAAGCAAACTAATTCTTCAGATAAACAAATATTCAACTGTACAGAGAAAGTTCAGGATTTCAACAGCAGTCCTTTACAGTTACAGCTGGGTGACACACTGTAGGATTTGTAGTTGGTTTTGTTGTGTTAGATTGTTTTTGTTATTGTTCCAACTGTTTATTGATGTTTGTGGTGGATGTATCTCTTCATCTGTAGCGGTTTAAGTTCTCTGAAAAAAAACCTCTGAATTTCACACCCACTTAAACTTGGAAATTAAGATCTGTTGAAGGGGCTGTTGAAGTATGATTGGTTTACATGGAATTTACTGAAAAGGTAACAGTTCTATGTAAAGTGAGCATGACAAATTGTTTTTCTTCTTAAAGGGATGGAGAAAGAAAAAGTATGAGCACCGAAAGGTATGCCTCTTTAATAGCTAAAAATCATGTTGATCACTAAACCTATGTGATATAATTTTATTGTGTATTTATATGTATTAAAAAAGCAGTGTATACAATTAGCTCACTAAATCAGATCCAAACTTTCTTCTTTTCTTTTCTCTTTTTTTTTTTAAATTTTTTTCATTATTATTTTTGCCTTAACTTCAGAATACTATGGAGGTCCTTATATGATCGGCTTCTATGTTCTCTTTTTCCATTATCTGATTCTCCTAATGCCTTCAATACATCACAGTGGTCTTTAAGCCCTGACATAGGATGGACATACATAAGGGCTTAATTTTTTTTATGTGTTTCAATTTAATGTCAGTATCAGTCTAGTAGCCTGCAGTCACATGCATAACAAGTACAGCACAAGGTAAGCTTGCAAAACATATTGTTAGTTGCATAGTTAACTAAAATTTGTTACATTTCCTAACTTTTGAATTTTTAGCAGCATAAAGTTCTTTAAGGAAAGGGTGTGTTTCGTTTCCAAGTGTTCGTTTTTAGGAAGGAAATACTGCAAGGAGAATCTGTAGAGCATCATAATAATTATCCTTATCCTCATGTGTTACTGCTTCTTAAAAGAGAAATCAAGGAAAAAATCCTTATTCCTGCTGAGACCTAATACCTGTGGGCAGCTTATATAAGCCCCATAAGTCTTGGTACCACCAGAGCTGGCAAATTTCTGGCTGATTTGGAGGCTTCCTGCTTGCCTTAAAACCGCTACTAAATGAAGGTTGCCTTTCCACTCACGTTATTACTAAAACACAGATGCACAGCAAAAATATAATGCTGTAATTCCCCTGCTAGGAAGCTCTAGCAAAGGCAGTTAGGAATGGTTTTGGCAGAATGACAGTTTTCCTCCTCTGAGTCTACAGTAATAATCCTTTCTGGCATCTTTTTTTGTAGCATCTGCATTATATATTTCTAATATTTGTCTCTGATGTTGACTTTCTAATCCTTCCTTCCTTCTAATGTTACCCAGCACTGTGCAGAGGAGATTAAATATAAATAACTTTTCTGACTCCATGAATTCAGTTGGTGTTAGTACTCTGTCTTACAAATATTAACATTTAATGACCTTAAATCTGATACATCTTCAAATAGTGCACAAAAAATTGAAACTCAAATTGTTTCATTCTTTGAAAGGCTTTGGAAACATTTTGAAGTTCATATACATGCACAAATAATTCCATGTAATATTTGTGTTAATATTAACTTTTCCTTGAAGTAAACACTCAAACCTGTACAGCCTTCTTCTGATGTAGCTTTTATTAACTGTACAAAAAATATTGTATATATGGTAGCCACTGAACAACTTTTAGAATTCATACTGAAAAAAAAAAATCCTATTTTTATCTTAGAACATTCAGTGAAATAAACACAGCAGAAGACCAGTACAGATTATGTCAAGAACTTTGCAGAGACCTTGCTCAAGAGCTGCAGAAAGAAGGGCTTAAGGTATTTATATTATTCTCTGTTTACTTGTGAAAAGACAGCACTGCACTCCAGCATATTAAATGCAGCATTAGTGTGAATGCTTTCAACAGTATCATACCATGCAATCTATCTTCTGAAGTCTCCATCCTTTAATTTGGAGATATTTTACAGAATCACAAAATGTTAGGGGCTAGAAGTGATTTTGAAAGATCATATAGTCCAACCCCCCTACCACAGTGAGATCACCTCTACCAGATCACACAGGAACACATCCAGGCAGGTTTTGAATATGTCCAAAGACAGAGACTCCACAACCCCCCTGGGCAGCCTGTTCCAATGTTCTGTCACCCTCACTGTGAAAAAATTTCTCCTCACAATTTACCTGAAAATTCCCATGCCTCAACTTCCATCCATTGCCCCTTGTCCTGTCATTGGACATCACCAAGAAGAGCCAGGCTCCATCCTCCTGGCACTCACCCTTTACATATTTATAAATATTGATGAGCTCACCCCTTAGTCTTCTCCAAGTTAAAGAGCTCCAGCTCCTTCAGTTCTCTCCTCATAAAAAGATATTCCACTCCCTTAATCATTTTAATGGCTCTGTGCTGGATTCTCTCAAGCAGTTCACTGTCCTGGTACCCAGAACTGGACCCGATATTTGACATGTGGCCTCAACAGAGCAGAGTAGAGACAGAGGAGCACCTGTCTCAACCTGCTAACTACAGCCCTTCTAGTACACCCCAGAATGGCATTGGCCTTATTGGCCACAAGAGCACTTTGCCGACTCATAGTCAACCTTCCATCCACTGGGACTCCCAGGTCTTTTTTTCCTTCATTGCTCTCCAACAAGTCAGTCCCCAACCTCTACTGATACCTGGGGTTGTTCTTTCCCAGGTGCAAGACTCTACACTTGCCCTTGTTGAACTTCATTCAACTTCTCCCTGCCCAAGTCTTGGGCCTGTGCAAGTCTCGCTGAATGGCAGCACAAACCTTTGGTGTGGCAGCCACTCCACCCAGCTTTGTGTCATCA
>VWZE01011331.1:15795-28389 GCA_013396675.1 Eubucco bourcierii
TGAGGACAGGCTGAGAGAGTTGGGGCTCTGCAGCCTGCAAAAGAGAAGGTTTCCAGGAGACCTTGGAGGAGCCTTCCAGGAACTGAAGTGGCCTACAGGAAGGTTGTGGAGGGACTATTGACAAGGTCTTGTAATGCCAGGACAAGGGGCAATGGGTTTGAACTGGCAGAGGGGAGATTGAAAGTGGATGTTAGGAGGAAGTTGTTTGCAGTGAGGGTGGTGAGACACTGGCACAGGTTGCCCAGGGAGGTTGTGGCTGCTCCCTCTCTGGAGGGGGTCAAGGCCAGGTTGGAGGAGGCCTTGAGTGAGCTGTGCTAGTGGGAGGTGTCCCTGCCTATGGCAGGGGGTTGGAACTGGATGATCCTTGAGGTCCCTTCCACCCTTACCATTCTATGATTCTATGATTCTGCTTAAGGAGAAATATTCTACCGTGTTCTGATCACAACCTAACAAAGAGGAACGGGCCCTTCAGGAGCCAGTAGTATTGCTTACTAATGCCAATTTAGTCAGAGTCTGTTTTTTTGGAGGAGATTTAATATTTTCCTTTTTTCTGTTCTATATTAATTTTAATTTCTGTATTGTACCCTCAGTGTTCTAGAACAGCTTCTGTTGCAATTAACTTGTTTGATTTTCTTGTTTTTCTCCCTCCAAATCTCTTGTCACTGTCTCACTCCCATCTGTTTTGAATAGCTTTGTACGAGCTTATTTAAAATTCTCTGTTTGCAATTGGAACTGAAAAAAGGACAATATCAAACACAGCTTTAAAATGGAAGCAGAATAAGCCTGGGAACCACCTCCAATACTCCACCATGTGTCCCTGTCATTAGCAGGAACAGGCACCCACACATCAGTGAGTGGATCTGCACAAGTTTACTTTGTGTCTCAGGCTCTGAAGAGTGCCATGATGAACAGGAAGGGAGCTATAGCTCTAAACACCCAGGAACAAAGCTATTCAGGCTGAAAGCAGATCTTACACTCACCTGCATTTAAGTGCCAAAGCACTACTCTGCATGATAGTTTCAGCACTGATCCTCACACCAATTACTGATAACATTCACAGAATCCCAGAGTCACAGAATTCACCAGGCTGAAAAAGGTCTCTGAGATCACTGACTCCAAGCTATCACCTAACACCTTCTAATTAACCAACTCATGGCACCAAGTGCCTCATGCAGCCTCCTCCTAAACACCTCCAGGGATGGGGACTCCACCACTCCCCAGCAGCCCATTCCAATGCCAATCACTCTTCTTCCTAACATCCAGCCTGAACCTGCCCTGGCACAGCTTGAGGTTTTGTCCTCTTGTTCTGTCCCTGGGTGCCTGGCAGCAGAGCCCAACCCCAGCTGGCTACAACCTCCCTTCAGGTAGCTGCAGAGAGCAATGAGCTCTGCCCTGAGCCTCCTCTTCTGCAGGCTGCACACCCCCAGCTCCCTCAGCCTCTCCTCACAGGGCTGTGCTCCAGGCCCCTCCCCAGCCTTGCTGCCCTTCTCTGGACACCTTCCAGCACCTCAACATCTTTCTTCAACTGAGTGGCCCAGAACTGGACACAGTATATTCTTTCAGAGCTAGTACAGAGACCTAAAATGACATGTCAAGGGGGACAGTGGGCTTTAATGTCATCAGTACTAAACTAAAGCCAGACCTGGGGATACTCATGGTCATTTTTTTGCCCTGAGCAATAAGTCATGTAGCTGTTAAGGCAATCCCAGGCACCACTATAGGCTGGGCAGTGACTGGCTTGAGAGCAGTCCTCAAGAAAAGGACTTGGAGGTGCTGGTGGATGAGAAGCTCAACACGAGCCATCAGTGTGCACTTGCAGCCCAGAGAGCAACCAGAGGCTGGGCTGCAGCAAGAGAAGTGTGGGCAGCAGGGTGAGGGAGGGGATTCTGCTCATCTGCACTGCTTTGGTGAGACCTCATCTGAAGTACTGTGTCCAGTTCTGGAGCCTCTGTGACAGGAAAGATCTGGAAGTGCTGGAATCTGTCCAGAGAAGGGCCAGGAGGATGCTCAGAGGGCTGGAGCTGCTCTGCTATGGGGACAGGCATTGCAGCATGTCTGCTCTCTAGTATCAGGTGATAGGGTGAGAGGAACTGGCCTCAGATTGTGGCAGGGGAGGTTCAGATTGGATATTAGGAAAGATTTTTTTTACCTAAAGAGTGGTCAGGCATTGGACTAAGTTGCCCAGGGAGGTAATGGAGTTGCCATCCCTGAAGGCATTCCAGACAGGGCACTCCAGGGTGTGTGTTAAAAGCCATGGTGGTGTTAGGTGGATTGTTGGACTCGATGACCTTAGAGGTCTTTTCCAACCACAACAACCCTATGATTCTAAATGTGAAGGCTACACCTTACCTTAGAAACCTCATTTTTCACCTTAACATGTGACACAATCTGAAAACTGCTGACACAAATAATTGCCTGCTTTATTATAAGTCAGAACACTCAGGATTATTTGCAAATGCCTCATAAATCCACATTAAGCCTACTTCATTGATTTCAGAAAAGTTCATTTTATTCCCATAGCAACACTCCATGAGCACTTAAAAATTTGGGTTTGTTTTTTTTTGGTGTTTTTTTATTTTTTTTTTTTAAATCACTTTCCTCAGCTTTAACTGTCATTGAAAAAAAAAAACAAAACCCAACTTCATTTCAAAGATATCAAGAAATTATCACTATTCACTTTCAATACAAAGCATCTTACATTTCAGCTGTCATTTTCATCAAACCATTCTGAAAACAGTGTTTCTAAGCAGAGTTCAGTTGCAGTGCAATAAGTAATAATTTCATCAATTAGCAGTATTCAGCATCCACTGAGAGTCCTCTCACTATTATTTTATTCACAGAGCCCTTTGTGGAAGTAGCATACTAAAAAGATCCATTTAGCCTTCAAGGTTTCTCATAAATGTGTCAAACACCCTAGAAAACAATTGGTTATTATTCTGGCTCAAACCAAATAACTATAATAACTTCCAGGTGTAAAATTTTGCTTCATACTTTCAAGCTTCTTTACTCACATTTATGGAGTTTCACTTTTAATAATGCACTTCAACACATCTACCTACTTTTCAGATGTGTATTCTGGAGCTTTGAGTGGATACCTGACATGCCAGGGTGGGAGGGCAGGCTGCTTAGTGTTAGGAGTAAAATAGAATTGAGTTATGTACTCAATTGTGCCCTGTACAATTAAGGCAGACCTAAGTATTTTGCAACATGTTAGTACAGATGCTAACTGTGCAACAGCTCTAAAGGAAAATGCTGTGGCTGTTCCGATTCAGCAGCAGCCTGTTTGCAATCCCTCATTTCCCTTCTCTCTAGATCCCTCCACATATTGTGCTCCCTTTTCTTCTTGACCACAAGAACATGTCCTGTCTTCAGTCCTGCAATCACACAAAAAAACCACCCACCATAAAATCATAGAATGGTAAGGTTGGAAGGGACCTCAAGGATCATCCAGTTCCAGTCCTGGTAAGGCTGGAAGGTTGCACCAGGAATAGTGTGGCCAGCAGGACCAGAGAGCTCATTCTCCCCCTGGACTCTGCACTGCTTAGGCCACACCTTGAGTGCTGTGTCCAGTTCTGGGCTCCTCCATTGAAGAAGGACATTGAGGTGCTTGAGTGTGTCCAGAGAAGGGCAACGAGGCTGGGGAGAGGCCTGGAGCACAGCCCTATGGAGAGAGGCTGAGGGAGCTGGGATTGGTTAGCCTGGAGAAGAGGAGGCTCAGGGGAGACCTTCTTGCTGTCTCCAGCTACCTGAAGGGTGTTTGTAGCCAGGAGGAGGTTGCTTTCTTCTCTCAGGCAAGCAGCAGCAGAACAAGAGGACACAGTCTGAAGNTGCAGAGCCCCAACTCTCTCAGCCTGTCCTCACAGCAGAGCTGCTGCAGCCATCTCAGCATCTTGGTGGCCTTTCTCTGGACCCACTCCAACACTTCCATGTCCTTCCTGTGCTGAGGGCTCCAGAACTGCACACAGGACTGCAGGTGGGGTCTGAGGAGAGCAGAGTCAAGGGGCACAATCCCCTCCCTTGCCCTGCTGCCCACACTGCTCTTGCTGCAGCCCAGCACACAGTTGCTGTCTGGGCTACACTCACACTGCAGCCTCATCTGGAGCTTTTCATCACCCCACACTCCCAGGGCCTGTTCCTCAGGGCTGTTCTCAGCCATTCACCACCCAGACTGGATTTATGCTTGGGATTGTACCTACCCAGGTGCAGGACCTTACACTTGGCCTAGTCTGACTGCCTGGACACTCCTCTCTTTAATTACACCTATAAGAGTGCTTGATCCTGAAATTAAAATGTCAGAATGCACCACGATTGCCTTTAACTGATGACTACCATCCCATCTAAATGGAACTATTTAGATTTATCACCTAGATATTTTTTTAATTAGTTTTCAAATGAAGTTACAGGCAAGCATGTCTGCCTTCTCCCATTTACACTGTTGGTGTCAAGCTGAACTGGAAAGGCCAACCATTTCAATGAACTAAAACGGAATTTTAAGGTCAAGTAACTTGTAACACTTCAGGCAGCAAATGTCATACTGAAAATAAAACTGAACCTTGGCTTAAGCAGAGATGAAAGGTTTGGCATTTCGAGGACTTCATTGTGTTTATCACTTTACATTTACAAATAAAATACCAAGACCTGAGGCTTTTTAGTCTGCAGAGGAGAAGTCTGAGAGGGGATATGATCGAGGTCTATAAATAGCTGAGGGCTGGGGGGCAGGAAGGAAGGCACAGGGACAGCCTCTGCTCACCTGTGCCCTGCCATAGGACAAGGGGCAAGGGATGGAAACTGCAGCACAGCAAGTTGCAGCTCAAGATGAGGAAGAACTTCTTGGATGTAAAGGTCCCAGAGCCCTGACACAGGCTGCCCAGAGAGGTTGTGGAGTCTCCTTCTCTGGAGCCTTTCCAGCCCTGTCTGGATGTGTTCCTGTGTGACCTGTGCTGGATTCTCTGCTCCTGCTCTGGCAGGGGTTGGACTGGAAGACCTTCAGAGGTCCCTTCCAACCTCTTATATCCTGTGACACAGTGATCCTATAATACCAGCATCATATATATTAATAATCATCTAACTAAATATTTCTGAAACCATATCTATAAATACTGGAAGCATTATTAAAAACAAACTATTTTCTGCTTGTTTGAGGCTAATTGGAATATTTTAATTAAAAAAAAATTGTAGGTTGTGAAAAGTAAACAATGGTGATGGTTGCTTCATTCACAGGCTTGCTGAGATGGATAAAAACAAGGACAGAAATACACCTAAGATAGAGAGGGTCTCTCGCTCTCTAGCTGCTGTGTCTTCTGGCATCTCTGCTGTGTAACCCAACTCATCAGTCTGCTTCTAAATCCCCTTGTCCATCCTCCAAACTCACCTTGCACATAAGGGAGACCCTGGGGTAAGGTAGAAGGGTGTAAAGGTGGAAAGAAGGTGGAAGGGTGGTTGGGAGCCCCTCCTGGGGACTCTGATTTCTGGGAGGGGGATTGTGTTTCTGTATCACCTTTAACTTGTCTATGTTTGTAACTATTCCTGTCTGTTGTGTCTATCTCTGCTTGTACATTGTGCTGAGCTGTAAATAGAGCTTCAGTCCTTAACTCCCAAACTATCAGATGTATGTATAAATACTGGAAGCATTATTAAAAACAGACTATTTCTAGAGGTGAGTTTATCCTAATTTCAATGAGAGATGCCTCTGCCAAGACCTAAAAGCATTCAAAATTCCACACTGGTTTAGTGAGGCATCTCTGAGCACAATAAGAGACCAGTAGCTTCATAAGAATCATAGAATCATAGAAAAGTAAGGTTGAAAGGGACCTCAAGGATCATCTAGTTCCAACCCCCTGCCATAGGCAGGGACACCTCCCACTAGTACAGAAGGTCTAAGTATTCTGACAGAGGGCAGAAGTGAAATTGCCCAACTCAGTCCACAGTGTAAGAAAACAAGAGTGCTGAAGAAGTGGTTTATTGCATTTGTTTCGAGACTACACATATCAAAGGTACAGCTCCACTTCTCACCATATTCTCAACGGCACAATGTCCACCTGCAGACCAGTGACAAGTGGTGTCCCTCAGGGGTCGGTGCTGGCACCAGTGCTGTTTGACATCTTTGTCAGTGCCATGGACAGAGGAATCAGTGCAGCCTCAGCAAGTGTGCAGCTGGCACCAAGCTGTGTGGCAAAGTCGACTTGCTAGAGGGCAGGGATCCATCCAGAGGGACCTGGACAGGCTGGAGAGCTGTGCCCAGGCCAACCTCAGGACATTCAACAAGGTCAAGTGCAAGGTCCTGCAGCTGGGTAGGCACAATGCCAAGCATTGTGGGGAATGGCTGAGAGCAGCCCTGAGGAAAAGGCCCTGGGGGTGTGGGTTGATGAAAAGCTCCAGATGAGGCTGCAGTGTGAGTGCAGCCCAGACAGCAACTGTGTGCTGGGCTGCAGCAAGAGCAGTGTGGGCAGCAGGGCAAGGGAGGGGATTGTGCCCCTTTGCTCTGCTCTCCTCAGACCCCACCTGCAGTCCTGGGTGCAGTTCTGGAGCCCTCAGCACAAGAAGGACATGGAAGTGTTGGAGCCAGCGCAGAGGAGGCCACCAAGATGCTGAGATGGCTGCAGCAGCTCTGCTGTGAGGACAGGCTGAGAGAATTGGGGCTCTGCAGCCTGCAGAAGAGAAGGCTTCCAGGAGACCTTGGAGTAGCCTTCCAGGATCTGAAGGGGGCTACAGGAAGGCTGGGGAGGGACTATTGACAAGGGCTTGCAACAACAGGACAAGGGGCAATGGGTTTGAAGTGGCAGAGGGGAGATTTAGGCTGGATGTTAGGAGGAAGTTGTTGCCAGAGAGAGTGATTGGCATTGGAATGAGCTGCCCAGAGAGGTGGTGGAGTTGCCATCCCTGGAGGTGTTCAAGAAGAGCCTGGATGGGGCACTTAGTGCCATCCTGGAGGTGTTGAAGCAAAGCCTGGATGGGGCACTTAGTGCCATGGTCTGGTTGATTGGCTAGGGCTGGGTGATATGTTGGGCTGGGTGAGCTTGGAGGTCTCTTCCAATCTGTTTGATTCTACAATAATCTAAAGAGTCCCCAAATGTACTTGTTCTGGCATTTCATCCTCACCATGTCTTCTATTTTTTTTCTTGTTGCTGTTCTTTGTTTGTGGGTTTTTTATTTCTAATGATATTTAAAGAAGTTTGCTCACTTGAATCCTATGTTCTTTGCCATCTGTAACAACAAGAAAAGATTTGAGTATTTCTTAAATTTGTAAGAGTCTTTGAGCAGGAAAAAGGGGAAATCGGAAGTTAAAGAACCAGCCTGGATTACTTATTTCATAAAAGGAAGAATACACCTGGCCAAATATAGTAGACTTCCAGTATCTGAAGGAGGCCCCAGAAGGCTGGGGAGGGACTATTGACAAGGTCTTGTAATGCCAGGACAAGGGGCAATGGGTTTGAAGTGGCAGAGGGGAGATTGAAACTGGATGTTAGGAAGAAGTTGTTTGCAGTGAGGGTGGTGAGACACTGGCACAGGTTGCCCAGGGAGATTGTGGAGCACAGAAGCACCCAATGTGATCAAAGATCACATTGGGTGCTTCTGTGCTCCACAACCTCCCTGGAGGTGTTGAAGGGCAGGTTGGAGGAGGCCTTGAGTGAGCTGTACTAGTGGGAGGTGTCCCTGCCTATGGCAGAAGGCTGGAACTAGATGATCCTTGAGGTCCCTTCCAACCTTAAGCATTCTATGATTCATTAACTGTATTTTCCCCCAGACCCAATTTGATCAGGGCATATCTACATTATTTTGTGTGTGTGTGTGTGTGTTTTAATTTACATTTTGACTGTGGCATTGTGCTTGAACTGCATACAGACAGACAACAAAATGCCCACCCAGATCTGTGTAGCTGATCCCTGCTGGCACATTTCACAAACCGACGCTCTGCACGTGTAAAGGCAGCAGAGATTTATTGCTGTGCTGATCTGCAAGAAGGAATTTGCCCTTAGTATACAAATGACAGCAAATGAAAGCGAGAAGACTTTGAATAACATGCCCACACAAACACCACCCTCTGAGCCTCTGATGAGACATTTATGGCCAAAGGTTTTCTAATCCCAAATGTTTGGATTTCTTTGCCAAATCGCACACTTGCCCAAGTCTCATAGAGAGGCACAAATCCTGCTCTTCTCAAAGGCAACACAGGGCAGGGAGCAGTGTAACACTGTATTGATGAAATAAAAAATAAAAAAAAAAAAAGAGGAATAGAAATCATATGCTAATATGAGGAAGGAGGTTGCCAGGCAACCAGGGAGGGAGAGAAAGCAGGTTTTGATTTCAACTCTGTGCTGTCAAAGGGTTAGCACAGCCAGAACAAGCAGGACGCATTGAACCCAGCTCCTCTGCAGCCACCAGAAATCTCAGCTTTTCACAGAATCACAGCATGTCAGGGGCTGGAAACGACCTCCAAAGCTCATCCAGTTCAATTCCCCTGCCACAGCAGCATCACCTACACCAGAGCATGCAGGAATAGCTCCACAGGCAGGTTCCTTGGCAAAAGAGACCAACCCCCACCTGGTTCCAGTCTCTTGCAGGGAGCTGCAGAGAGTCAGAAGGTCTCTCCTCAGCCTCCTTCCCTCCAGGTCAAACAACCCCAGCTCCCTCAGCTGGTCCTCAGAACTTCTCCAGACTCCTCTCTTTCACAGAATCACAGAATGTCAGGGGCTGGAAGGGACCTCCAAAGCTCATCCAGTCCAACCCCCATGCCACAGCAGCATCACCTAGAGCAGAGCATGCAGAAATAGCTCCACAGGCAGGTTCCTTGGCAAAAGAGACCAACCCCCACCTGGTTCCAGTCTCTTGCAGGGAGCTGCAGAGAGTCAGAAGGTCTCTCCTCAGCCTCCTTCCCTCCAGGTCAAACAACCCCAGCTCCCTCAGCTGGTCCTCAGAACTTCTCCAGACTCCTCTCTTTCACAGAATCACAGAATGTCAGGGGCTGGAAGTGACCTCCAAAGGTCATCCAGTCCAACCCCCCTGCCACAGCAGCATCACCTAGAGCAGAGCATGCAGGAATACCTCCAGGCAGGTTTTGAATATCTCCAGAGAGGGAGACTCCACAACCCCCCTGGGCTGCCTGTTCTAGTGCTCTGTCACCCTCACAGGGAAAAAAAATCCTCCTCATGTTTATATGGAACTTCCTATGCCTCAGCTTCCGCCACTGCCCCTTGTGCTGTCATCAGGCATCATCTAGCAGAGCCTGACGTCAGCCTCCATCCTCCATCCCAACATTCAAAGGAGAAGCATGCTCCCAAGTCAGTGCCAGCTATATTTGTGTTCTCTGAGTCACTTTACTGACTCTGGCCACAGGTCCCATGGGACAGGATGGACAGCAGCTTTGTGAGAAGTGTCCATTTGAAACAAAGCAGCGTGTGCCTTCGGCTAGTACTAGCTGCACCACGCAGATTGATTGCCTTGTAGGGTGAAGACAGCTGTGCAGCCTTGGGTCCAAACAAATGCTACTCCATCAGACAGTGCTACACCTCTGGGCTGCACTGAAAGCTGTGAAAGTGCTGTTCTGCTACTAAAAATGCACCCCTCCAAATGCACCTCAAAAGATGGCCTGCACCACTGCACCCCTCGCACACCTGATGAGCATTATGGATCTTGGCTTCCTATATTCATGGAATCACAGAACAGCTTAGGCTGGAAGAGACCTCAGGGATCATCTAACCCAGCCTCCAAGCCATGGGCAGGGACACCTCTCAACTAGCCCAGATTACTCAAGGCCACATTCAACCTGGCCTTCAACATCTCCAGGCAGGGACACCCACAATCCTTCTGGACAATCCATTCCAGAGTCTTGCCACCCTCCTAGTGAGGAATTTCAATCTAAACCTATTCTCCTCCAATTTAAATCCATTTCCCCTTGTCCTATCAGTGGACACTCTTGTACAAAGTCCCTCTGCAGCCTTCCTGTAGGTTGCCTTCAGGTATTGGAAGGCAACTTTAAGGTCCCTCAAGGAGTCTCCAGGCTGAACAACCCCAGCTCCCTTAGCCTATCCTCATAGCAGAGATATTCCAGCCCCTGGATCATCTTTGTAGCCCTCCTCTGGACTTGTTCCAACAGATCTATGTCCCTGTTACAGAGGAATATGCAGTTTTCCTTTCTTTGAAGATACAACACTAAGCAGAGGAAAGAACAAAATCCGAATCCAGCCTACAATGTAAAAATTATCCTTCTTATTTAGAATATTTTAGAATTTATTAACACAGATTATCATTTATGTAACAAAAAGGAAATGTAAAAATTCTGAAAACAAGAAGGAACTGAAATTAACTGCAGTGACAATCTGTAAGCCCTAGCCATGAGAAAAGGTGGGAGTAGTAGATCTTCTTTTAAAGACCTTCTCACAGAAAGGGTAAAACTTTCAAAACATGTTAAAAAAAAACAAACAAAAAACTGGGAACTGAATTCCTGAGTAACATTAAAACCTAAAAGCTGATTGAAAATTAAAAGCACAAGAGATGATTATTTTTCTCCCCAGTATCATTATTCTGGAGGACTTCACTGAATTTCAGCACTCCAATTTAGCAGACCACTAGCAGTGGAGATATGATCATAGGGAACTCTTTAAGCATCAACAGGATTTGCAAGTCCAACATGAAAAGGTAACATTTCTCATGCAGAAGACTACTTCTCAGACATTCTCTTCAGCCTGGAGAAGAAAAGGCTTCCAGGAGACCTTAGAGTAGCCTTCCAGGATCTGAAAGGAGCCTACAGGAAGGCTGGGGAGGGATTATTTACAAGGTCTTGCAATGACAGGACAAGGGGCAATGGGTTTGAACTGGCAGAGGGGAGATTTAGACTGGATGTTAGGAGGAAGTTGTTTGCAGTGAGGGTGGTGAGACACTGGCACAGGTTGCCCAGGGAGGTTGTGGCTGCTCTCTCCCTGGAGGTGTTCAAGGTCAGGTTGGATGAGGCCTTGAGTGCCCTGTGCTAGTGGGAGGTGTCCCTGCCTATGGCAGGGGGTTGGAACTGGATGATCCTTGAGGTCCCTTCCAACCCTACCATTCTATGGTTCTATGGTTGTCAGACCAGGTTTTAACCTGATGAGTAAATCATACTGTTCAGCTCTCCAAGACAGACACATTAATTGGGGGCTATAAGCTTTATCAAAGTCTGAGTAATCTTGCTGTAATTGTTGTTACATTCATCTAAGAGTTCACTACAACAAAAACATGAAAAACAATGAAAGACCCTCAGAAAGGCATTCAGCAAAACCAGCTTCAACAGTAACTTTTGCTTCCTCCCAGATTGCTCCTCAAGTGACCCAAGGAAGACACAGCTGGAACAGCCAACTGCAAGCTAGAAAGCAACAATTTAAAACATCCCTACATATTAAAGCTTAGTTATGGACCTTCAAACAACTAGCAGGTATCTACACTGTAATAAAATAAAACCTTAGCCCAGATCAAAGGAAGCTATCTTCAGCTATTTCTTCACACAACCTTTGCTTGACAGCTTTGCAAGCCATGCTGCCCAGCAGGATTTCCTGCTGTCTTGCTGGAGGTTTCCTGTGCTCTTCACAATACACTGTTTTTCAATCCCTGCACTGCTTCCCTCTTTGGAGAAGGTTGGCTCTCAGATGTACCTCCAAGACACTGCCTTTGCTACCTGCAGTCTTGCGCTGTTCTAGTCCCTTTGTACTGCGAAAAGAATAAACCTGACAAGCAAACCTTGCTTACCTCCCCTGCTTTGTAGTATCCACTGAGCAGATACCTAAGGGAAAGAAGAACCATCCCTATGTGGTGGAAGGCCTAAATTATACCTGAAACACATATCCTAAATATCCACCTGAATACCTATCTTGCCCCCCCACCCCGTCCCTTCTCCCCATCTTCCCGGGTGGAAGAAGCAGGAAAGCAGACTAAAGCCTTGGCACCTCTCAGTCTACCATAGGGACACCATATTTGGAGTTGCCATACACTCTGCTTTGTCTCTGGTAAACAGAGGTCACGGTGCTGGGCTTGTGAATCTCTCTTTTTTAGTGAGGTAACTTGGGATTGGTTCCAGGAATGCTTTTTGTCTGTTGTTATTGGTCAAAAACACTCGGTCAAAACTCTTAAAAACCCCAACCCAACTCATTTGTTTGCTGCTACTGCTGTTACTTTGTCTGCTACCTGTTTGCATTGCTTGCACAGCAGGAGACTCTTCCCCACACAGGGCAGACCTGACCCTGCCTGCCTGCCGCACCGAGCTAAGGGACTGCAGGGTTTGCTCCGTGCTAGGGTACAGCTGCCCGCCTGAGCTCAGCCCAGCCCCAGTCCGTTTGATGCTGGCCGAGCCTAAGAAACAGCCTAGTGACACCTTCACTACCCTGGGACTTGCCTGTCTGCCGCTCTAGGTCGAGAGCCGAGCCCTTGGCTGAGCACCGCAGCCGATCCGACTGCTCCAGCCTGGAAATCGGGATCCTGCTTCGCCCAGGGGCTGAGCGCTCTGATAACCTCCTGAGAGCCACGGAAGGTTTGCCACATGTCCGTGGGTCTCCTTAGTCAACGTGTTCCCACCCAGCCAATTCCTTATCCACTCACTGGGTAAGGAATTGGCTGGATGGTGACACACAGAGA
>VWZE01011333.1:1111-38425 GCA_013396675.1 Eubucco bourcierii
CACAATATTTACAGAAATATACAAATAAAAGGTAATACAGCAACACAACTCCCCTCCCAGAAATATCAGAGATCCCAGGAGGGGCTCCCAACCACCCTTCCACCTTCTCCCCACCCCTGTACCTCACCCCAAGGTTTGCCTTACGTGCAAGGTAAATTAGGAGGATCGGTCAGGAGGGTTAGAAGAAAAGTGGTTAGTGAGGATTAATCAGCAGAGGAGCCAGAGCCCAGAAGCTGCTAGATCGCCCCAGCAGCTCCTGCTCCAGCAAGCGACAGAGAGAGACTGACTTATCAATTGTTTTGGTTAGTGTTCCCAAACAATTCTCCAGCAAGCGTATGAGTGAAGTAGACATCATGATGTTTTCCTTTCACAGCCTATAGTGTAATTTTTCTTTATTAAAATATTCTAATTAGCCTCAAACCAGCACAGATTGAATATTTGTTCTCAACAGAAGATTGGTCAGAGTACCATGCATACCTGTCTTTGATACTTTGTCTAAATCACAGTGGCTGATTAGCATTTTCGTGACTCTCTTTCAGAGCTAAATGCTTGGAATGGAGCCTCTTTTTCTGTAGTTGAAGAACCTGTTAATATCCAATAATTTGTGTCTTAAAGCAGGCAGATCTAAATTTTCTGTTCCCTTTTGCACTTTTCTGGCACTTGCTATGCATCTGTATATTTAGAGCTATCTTTTATTTGCATAGTGTACAGTGTAAACAAACTTGATATGCAGGTGTGGTCCAGTATACACAGAAAGCAGATTTTCTGGGTGGAGGAGATGCAGTTTGAGTTACCTGTCAAGGGATTTAGTTTTGAGAAAAAGTTTCTTCTGATGAAATACTTCATGAAATTAGCTATAAAAAGTAGTATTAAAATCAGTTATGTTTGTTTGCTGACACCTTTCTGAGATGTTTTACAAAATGCTTCTTAGATAATAAACCTGATACTGGTTCACCTAATTAGTTGGTAGTCCAATTGAAACCTGAGATAACATAAATATTGAGTAAGTCAATTAAAATGCATTTTTGTAAACCAGCACATTAGAAAGCCAGAACTTGCCTATTGAGCAGAAAGTAATTCTGTAGAAACTTGGGATGGGCCTGAGCTTTTGCATTCTGTATGATTGTGATGTATGTTTTTCTCTTGTGTGACAAGTGACCAGAGGACAACTGTCTATCTTGTACATCTGTGGGGTTCAGTGTCACTAGCTGTGCCAGTAATATGAGCCGTGAACACAGGGCAGTTTTAGTCCTTCATGCTGGTGTGGTTATACAGATCCAGGTCCACATGTCCTAGTGAAGTTCTATCATAAAGGTAATTTTTTAATATGAATCTGTCTGTGCACTACATGATTCCAGAAAAAGAGATGGTCAAAGTTTGCCATCATAGAGCATGGAAGCAGTATGAAAACACTGCATCGTTTGGTGTCATCTTCAATCTCCATAATTATGTCACATTGTAAAATGGACAATGTTTTCTCTTGTATTTAAGTCTCCTGTTGATTCTGCTTTCCTCCCATTCCAGAAGTATAGGAGTTTTGATTCTTCTGTTAGTGATCTGTGTTGATTTCATATCCATATAGCTCCAATGAAGCAAACAGGATGAGTAAACAGAGGTGTTCTGGGTTTTTTGTTGTTGTTTGGTTATGGTTTTCTTTTTTTCTCACCGGAGGTAAATAGGCCAGAGAAGTTGAAGTTGTCTAAAAATGCCCCTCCTCATTTTTTTAATGGGCAAATTTTACATAAACTGATTATCTATAAATTTAATATCCCCCTTGAAAATCAGGATTTGCCAAACAACGTTTTAGTACTTGGTTGCCTGGGAAGGAGTTGGTAGGGAATGGTTAATACCAAGGCATTGTGTCCAGAAATAAAGACTTTCCATTTGCCCTTTTCCAGGTGGAAGAGTCTGTTATTTCAGGAGTATTGTTAACCATTATTCTGTAAAAAGTGATAAGGTTCCTGTCTGCCATAATGTTCTTGGAAATGTGTGTGGAAGTGAATGCAAACCTCTGGTTTCCTCTAGGAAGTAGGGGAGCATGCTTTCTTTTTTTAAATGCCAGAAGCATTTAGCTGTGCTTTGCAGTCCTTGCTTGTACCACCCATGAAATGGTATTCTCATCCCAGAAGAGGTACCAATACAATAGATATTAATTTGCATAAGAGACTGTTTTCTAATTATGAACAGTTTGTGTGTCATGGGACTTTTGATTAGTGACGAACTGAAGCTAGGGAAGAATATGAATAGCTTGAGGGAAGAAGGACAAAAATGAAAACATTACAATAGAAATTTACATGGATAACGTGGAAGTTTGGTTTTTGGGTTGTTTGTTTGTTTGGTTTTAATATTCTGTTTAAAGCATAGCAGAGAGAAAGCCATTTTGGCCAAGTAATAAGGAATCATTAACAAGAATTACAAATAATTAGTTACTATTAAGACAAGTATGACAGAAGATAAATTTAATTCTTTCTTGAGGAGTTACTAGGAGAGAGTATGCAGTTACCTCTGCTTTCCTCACTGTTTTATAAGGAAATTGCCAGAGCATTGCCTGTGGAAACTGTGTACTTCTAACATTTCCATGATTTGTCTTTTAATTGTGTATGGGTCAGTGTTACCTCACAGGAAATATGAATCTTTTATAAATAAATAAAGAGCAAAAAAACCAGGGCAGACTAGGACTATGCATATGATGCATACAAGCTGTGGAGACTACAAATCAACAAGATACTCTTCAGCACCAGATTCTACATTGGAGCTGGTTTTAGATCTTTCCTGGGAAAGGTACTGGTGACTTTTCTGGATATGTACCCTGGGAGGCCTGTCTTTGTCACATTGTAAAAGCATAGAGGGTCAGTTATTTCAATCCCAAGTGAGCTTGTTATTCAGAGGTTACCTTGCCTTCTGTGTCAAACCTTACTGAATTCATAGGAACTATACTGCAGCACAAGCATGTGCTGTATATAAGCTTAAGGCACAGTACTGTAATCTTTATTCCAAATTGAAAATTTAAGAGAGGCTGTTAGATTTTGTATGTTGAAACCTGAGATAGCCATGGACAGGAAAATTGATCATGAATAGCTTTACAAATTGGTGAAGCAAATTGGATCTGTTGCACCAGTCCATACTGGGCTGCCAGATACCCAGAATACCAACTAGGTTCTGAAATTACAAGAAAAACTGTGTTTCATTTCCTATTCATGTAGGACTTGACCATGTAATATAGAACATCCAAACCTTCTAGTCACAGGAATTTGTGTAAGCTAATTCCTATTACTTACAGAAGGTGGAACACTTTTGTGTTTGTCTTGCATCTTGTCGTCTTGTTTTGATGAGGCATCTGTTTCTGTCATTGTGGTTATAACTGGGTTTTGAAGGTTACTGTAGTATTTTTATTAGTTACAGAAAGCTAGTATTTCATGCTATTCAGATTAGCTCAACTCTGGTCAGCATGTCTAAATTGTAGTCAAGAGAAGACAGTTCTTGTCTGTTGCACATTTAATCATTTCAAATGTTAGCTGCATTCTGTTGCTCATAATAATGCTAACTAGTTCACTTTGTTATGCATCTTTGAGTTTTAATGTTTGGATAAAGGTAGACTGAGGCTGCAGCTCTAGGAGCAGCAGTGGCAGTTTAGTAATTTGCTCAAACAAAAGAAGGTAAAAGAAAGGACTTCACTTCTACTTCCCTGCTCCCAGTTGTGTGGTTCATATACCTTTTCATGTCATCTTTGGTTCTTTTTACAGCCTTCTTAAGTTAGTTGGACTGACCGGTTCAGCTGAGAGCTGCCCACTCATTGGAAGGTTGCAGAAGTTGGTGTTCTAACACGTTTAGGGAGCTGAGCTGGCTTGCAGAAGGGTCTGAGTGCCAGAGGTGGCACCAGGCTAGTGAAGGAAGTGGAGGAAAGAGGGCTTGCAGGAGTGGGCTGTGAGATGGACTTACTCTGTCTTGGGAAACTGCACTGTCTACTCACAGAGCCAAGCTGCGGCATGTTGAAGAGACTGGGGAGGAGTGTTTTGAGAGTACTATTTGATGAATAGAACTGGGTATTTTTCTGGTTCAGTAATGATTCTTTTTCTGTCTGCTTTTTTTGTCTCACACATCCTTTTTTCTTGTGATTCCATCCCTTCTCCCACCCACAGAAGACCACACATACAATTGGTTCTCATTCAGTTTCTGGAATAATTATGCTGCAGAAGACTTAATACTGGTGTTGGTGAGACAAAATTGTGCATAATATTGGCACTAGACCAGATCGCTGACATAGCCCAATGTCCCAGAAGTGGCAGAGAACTTAAGGAAATTAGTCATCTTAACTACTGTTTGTCTTGATAGAAGTAGAAGCTAAACCTCTGCCCCACAAAGCTCAAAAGATAACATCCACTGAGTTAGGACTTCTGAGCTGGAACAATGCTAAGTAGTATTGGCTGGTGAGAACCACTTTAAGTTTCTTATCGTTCTACCTGAGACAGTAAAATAGCTTAAGAACCATTCTGGCACTGTGAACAAGGAAAGACCATGCCATAGCCTTTCTAGACAGAACCTTTAGCAGTATTTGTGCAGCCACATGCTTCTGAAGCTCGCTAGAGAGCTGCCTCGCAGATTGTCATTATACTTTATGGAATACCTTTAGGTGAAGGGAAAACCTGGTAGATTGATTTATTGTAAATAGATTAAAAATAATTTTCTTTTAAGAATGCGTTGGTTGGTCAGTGCTGTTTTGCTTTTGCTGGTTGTGCCTGACTTGAAACTGCATTGCTTTCCATCAGAAAAATCTTCTGAATTAATTGTAATGTAAGAAAATGTTCATCCTTTAGAATATGTTTATCTGTTTATGGGCATTAAGAGATGGGAAGAAAATGGTTTAATGCATAATGCTGTCTTTTCTAGTTTATTACAGTAATGTGTTGAATCTTGTTATAGATATGAATGGGTTCTTATACTATTCATTTTATTTAGAACTCACTGTGCCAAAAATACAAAATAAATATCTCACTTTTCTCTTTTTCATTTTTGTTAGATGTTAAGGCTAATCTATACCACTACAGCAGTGCAGAGAAAAAACATAGGAGCCTCAGGACCTGAAAAGTACACAGAGGAATTTATTAAAAAACAGATTGAAGAGTTCAACCTAGGAAAGAGACATTTAGCCAACATGATGGGAGAAGATCCAGAAACTTTCACCCAAGAGGATATTGATGTAAGTACAGTTGCTCTGTTGGAGAAGTAATTTACTGTAGAGTTTCAGATATTGAAAGCACTTTACTTCAGCATGAGCCTCTCAGCTCTCTGTGAATTTTAATCAAACTGTCAGAATAAGAAAGAATGCAACTATACATTGCAAACATTCGGCTGTGACTGTGAATAGAGATTCTATCCCTGCTACCATGTGAGGTCAAACATTACAGTATAGAGCTGTATACCGTATCTTGCTAAAGCACAGTAGATTGTTTTTAAAAGTACTAATGGATAATCCCCTTGATCTGAGGTTATAAGAGGCACTGTAAAGGTTTATGTAGTACTTTGAAACGCCTACCCACAATTTGGCCTGCTGTGTATATTTAGGTCAGGTTTTCTTGTGTGATACTATGATTGCTGGTAATGCAAATTAGATTTTATAGGATGTTTTATAACTAACACTGTGGTTTAACGTAGGGATTTTAATATAGAAGTAAATTTAAGCTTGTATCAGTAGCTCCAAACATACTATTCTATTGCCATTCTCTCTAATAATTGACCAATGTGTGACCTCCTCTTTCTCTGTGTTTAGGCTCATATATAAATATGCTTCCTTTCACTCAGAAAAATATTTTGTTGCATGTGTTTGTTTTTTTTTTTAATGTCCCACCTGGTCTTCAATTCTGTCGTTTCTCTCTTATATTATCACATGTCAGAGGTAGGGAGAAGAAATGTCATTTGATGACATTCACTTAGGTGAAGCTGTGTGAAGTCCATGGCTGAAGCTTTCTCAGTGCAGCAGCAGCACTATTACTGTAGGCATGGGAGCGCAGTGTATCAGCAGGGCCCTTAGGGTAGATGAAGTAATATGGTTATATGCCAAAAGAGATGTGTGGTTTAGTTTTTTTTCAGGGCAAGGAGATTGTTTGTTACCCTTCTCAATAGCAAAGTTCTGTCAGCATAGCTATGTCCGCATTAAGAGGCCTCGACAGCATGCTTATGCCAAGAAAGAACTGCATCTGTAGGTGGTGATACAGGCTGATTTCAAACACATTTGACAGGCTTCAAAACTAAGTTCCGAAAACTTCTCTGAAAATAGATAGCAAAGTAGAGAAGAGAGATGCAGTTAATGGCCTGCTGAGAAAAAGGCTGAAATGAAACTTGAATTTTATGAGGTATCAGAAAATCCATAAGGAGAGCTTGAGTTTGTCACATATCTGTAGAAAATCAAGCTTTGAGTACAAAGCTATGCACTGATACTGTGACTACTTTCATCCAAAATCTTAAATACCACATTGCTCTTCTACAGACAGCTGCCAACAGAGAGACCCTGCCTGTCTCAGTGTAGAAGGGATAAGGTCCTGAGAGCAATGCATGTGATCAAGGCACCTGGGTCAGCTCTAATAGCAACCTGTTTCTTTACACTGGCTTTCTTATTCCTGCACAGACTGCAGAATTTTCCCTTTAATGTATTTTTCAGATGTTTTTTTCTTACATTTAGTGACCTTTATCTTATTTGAATTACTTTCTTGTATTCATGCACTGCCCTGCTGCTAGAATACCTCTCATGTTAGTACAGTACAGTGATGATGTTAATTCCCAGTTTACCCAAAAGGTTAATGATGGGAGAATGCAGTAGTCTGCAGTCTGACTTTAGGGTGAAAGCTTACAAGACAGTAAGACCGCAAGAAATGGAAAATGACCATACCTAAATAGTGGTTTCTTTATGAACCCACAGCACTATGATAGTTTGCACAAAATTAACTGAGCGGCATCATTAGTAAAATACATTCATTCGGGAAATTAGCTTTTACACAGGCAGTACAGGGGACACTGCCTTGCAGATTGTTTCTGAAAGGAGGGAGAAGTGGAGCCAAAAGAGCAGTGTTCTGGTTGATGACACCAAGTATCGGTGGTGCATATTTGAATTTATTTTTTTTTTCTGTTCCATCAGGTGTTGGAAAGTACTTAAGAGTGTGTAATAGTGTCTGCTATGCATAATTAAATTTCTGTTAAAAATATAAAAGCTTCTTAAGCACTGGCAGGAGAATTATCAAGCTTTACATTTCCAGCAGTAATAATTCTTTCTGATGAGTGCTTATATACCTCAATGTCTTCTACTGTTAATCAGTCTGTGCAGTGTGTTTCAAAAGTAGACATCATGGGATTCTGTCCTTCACTGGAGTTTTAGGTATAGTTTAATAGAAGCTAAACCTTGTGAAATTTCAAACAGGAAAATAAGTTGACTTGCTAATCCTTCTGGATGTTGTGGAAGCAAAATTGCCTCTTACTGATGCTTTTGTTTAGGAATGAAAAGTTAAGCTATGCATTACAACTGTATTTCTAGAGGAGGGGAAAAAAAGATCCAGCAAATTGATATATAACTCTGTAGAAGTCTACCAATTGCTTTTTAATTGGTATTATAGACCTTACTCTGAAGCTAGAATGTTTTATTCTCCTATGTGTGCATATGTGCTATGAACTTTTTCTAATTGATTTGCTTTGCCCGTTCCATTTGATGTATCATTTTTCACAATATTTCATAATTTGTGCTCATTTCTAATGAACAGAGTCGTTAGGACAGGCATGTCTAAGTACAACTGACAGCTAACATTAGGTGCCAGATGCAGTTTATAAAGCTATGTAGAACTGCAGAGAACAGTTTAAATAAATTAGCACCTGTACATTAGTCTCACTTGCTGGTAATTTATAAGCGAATCAGTAGAGATGACATTTAGGTAAGACATTGATCAAGTTAACAGCTGCATACCCACTGCCCAGCTGGGATACCTAATTAATAGAGATTGCAGTCCTGACCTAGTGCTTTTTCCCGGTTGAGTCTGTAATCCTTTTATTTGGTGATTTAACTTTAACTTACGGTTGTAGTAAAAAGCCCACCTTCATTTTCCACTGTCAGTTCTGTGATATTCTACTTTAAAGCCCAGAAATCTAAGTAAGATTAATACAAGAAAAACATCTTAATCTTCATGACCTATTTATATGCCAGTATTTTTATTACTCATTTTTATGTAGTTTGTAAATGCTTTCCCAGATGAGCTCATCACAAAGCAATACTCATTTCCCATAAGAATTAGTAAAACTTAAAAACTAGAGACCTATGTTGATTTTTCTCTTGTTGTCTGCCTTATGACCTAATAGGTTGTTGTCAAGCAGATGAAGTAATTTGAATTTAAGAGATATTTGTCTTCACTAGTATACACAGTTGTAACCGTACTAGTGAGGTTCTTGACTACAAAGATTTTAAATGTGGAAAACCTTCATTCCTCATAGGGTATAGTTTTCTTTCAATGAGTTAAGACTATTTTAATAAAAAATAGGATGCATTCAGTTGCTTTTAAAAATGTCTTAGCATATTTGTTTCTAAATAGCATTCAAATTTTACAAACACAAAGTACAAGAAATGAGTGAATATTGGCATATGTAAAATGTCAGGAATGTTATTCAGAATAAAATGAACTTCTGAACTTTGTTGTCTGCAAGAAGAGTGTGTTGTCCAGTATTGTTTTTACAAGAAATGCTCAATTTTATATAGTCTTTTTAAATAACTGAAGCTGGACCTCATTTCTTTTAAACTTTCTTTTTCTCTAATGGACTAAACTCTATAAACTTTTTTTACTGTCCATCTGAACTAGTAACTGTTGGTGTGTTTCTGTGGTGTGTGTGTTTGTTATTGTTTTTGTTTGGTTTGGGTGTGTTTTAACTTTTTGTAATACTCTAATTGAAGTTGAAATTAAGATAGAAATAATGACTCATAATTTTTTGTCTTTCCTTTTTGCTCTGTAAGCACTGGACAAGAAACTTTCGTAATATTGTTTTCTTAAAAAGTAATATTTAAAAAGATGGGCTTTTTCATATAATGTTGGTGGGTGGCCTGTTTTTTTTCAATCAAGTGATGAGGCTAAAATTCTCTGTCACTGAACTTGAGATTTCTTTGTCTAAACTAAAATTCAGCTTTAGTAAAACACTGGCAAATGTTGGGGGTGGTTTCAATAAATTGTAGTATTTAGTTGTTAGAGGAGGATTTTGTTTTACAAAGTAAACTTAGGTGTCTTTCTGACTTTTATAATTTTTTTTTGTTAACTTTCTTGATTTTAAAAAAAATATTCCAGAGTTAACATTTCACATCCCACTTTTGTTTCCTTCATTCTTGTTTCTACCCCAAATAATCTGAATTTTGGATGCTGAAAACTTTTAAAGATTAAGTGTCACTTCTCACTTCAGTGTTTTGATGATTAAAGTTGTGTATATTTAAAAAAGAACGATTTGGATTCTTGAACCCTCTAACAAAAAGGATGCTGCTGCAAAATAACCCCAAGGTGAAGTTGGTTTATATTGTACTTCTAATTTAAAAAAAAAAAAAAATCTACAAAGTACCTTTTCTCAGTGGTTATTACTTAGATGACTATCTTTGCATGTTTCAAGCAAGGAGAATTAGTGAATGTTTTGTGTTTGAGCTATGAATTCAGTAAAAGTGTGGGAATACACATGGGGAAGGTCGATTTGGCCTGCCAAACCTCTCCCTCATAGGGCAGATTAAGGACTGAATTATCTCAGTCTCCTTCCTCTATCTCAGTATGACTCTAGTCAGCTCTATTTGAGTTGAAATACTGAAATTCTTAATTTCTCAAGACGTTTAAAAATAAAAGTCCTTATGGAGTCAGCTGATTGATTGATTCAGAGGTACATGTTTTGAGGAAGTGAGTGAACAAAACATCTTGACTAGTAGACAGATAGGAAGGGAAGGAGGGTCAAAAGTCCGCATGTGCAACATATATAATGAAGAGGGAAAATGAGTGTGTGGGAAGTATGCTGAATTTGTACAACATGCCACATGTGTTGCTGGAGAGGTTATTTTTAATTAATGGTTTGCATGTTTGAAGAACTGCCACAGATGAGGGTTTCTTTTAATAAGGATGTAAGCTTACTCTCTATTCCAGCTGGCCTGAATTCAAACTTACAGGTGCAAATGAAAGACACTGTGGTCCTGTGAGTAGTATGTTGAATCATCTGATCCCTCAACAAATGATGATATAACAGAATTCCTTTTAGTTTGTTACAGGAATGTTAAGCTTGCCAACACAGTTCAAGAAATACCTCCTGTAAAACACCTTGTTGCTAACATTCATGACGATCTACTGTTTTTTAAGGTGTGACAACTGAGTGGGATTTTTTTTTTCCCTACATGGATAACCAGTGGAGTTTAAAAACATACACTTTCAATTCCTGGAATGAAATGGATTTTTTTTTTTTTTTTTTAAGAAATTCATAGCAGAAGCAGATTGTGCTGATTTCATCTTTTATTAGTAGATTAATTATTTTTGGAAATACCATTGTGTTACTAGGTACCAGGATTTTTGTTTCTGCTGACAATAATTACAGATTTTTGTTCTTTAGAAAGCTGTGTTTTATTTCCAAAGATAATGCCAACAGCATGATTTAACAAATAGAACTTTGAAATAACCTCCACAGGTGGAGTGACTGAATCTCGTATAGCCAAGATGATGGCCTGAAGAAAGCAGTTCTTAATCATTTCATTGGTCACAACATTTCCTTTCTCATCTAGGGTTCAAGTCAAATTAAGCACTGGAAGGAAGATATGGACCATTATCCATAGGCTTAAAACCACAGCTGAAATGGAAAACTGACTAAATCTTGGGAGTTCCTGAAACTCTACTGCTATTATTTAAACCTTGATTATAAAATTTTAAGAAAGCTATTTTGCCTGTTCAGGAAAATGTGAGTTTAATTCTTTGCAGAATTTTGACTTGAGAGATGTGGAGATTCATGAAGTGAAACCTGTATTTCAAGTCTGAAAGGCATTGTCAAAAAAAATCAGGAAAATATTTTGTTGGTTATTTATGTGCTCTAGATGCAGTATGGAGAGCCTAGTTCTGATTTCATTCCTGAGGCTGATCTGCCATCTTATTTTATTGCCAGTACAGAGCACTGATGAGAATTACAGTTTTTCTGAAAGACTCCTCTTCCACAAAACTGAAATATTTATTTAGACAAGATCAACTTCTGTAAAATTCTGAAAGTCAGACTGACTTACTGTGCTAAAAGGACATAGCCATTTAAAATTAAGAAGAAACAACTGAATGAAGTTGGAGTCAGGTACTTGGTATCAATGTAAAGAAAAGTACCCGTCCCTGATTGCATTTTTACAAGAAAAAGGAAGAAGGCAGGAAAATTATTTCCATTTTGGAACAACACAGAAACAGCAAACTTGCAGGGTGAACTATACTTTGTTGTATAGAGAGGTAGAAACAGATACTAGGATTTCTTAACAGAGGGTTCGTTTACGGTTTAATGTGAAAGACACAAGTATACACTTAAACAATATAAAATAAACTTTTAGAAGTAGGTCTCAGCAGCCACTCTTCACCATAAATGTTATTGTATTTGGCATTAAGGTGTCACAGTTACAGTAACTGTTTGAGATTCTGGAAATGTTTGTATGAAGACTGTCTTAGGTACACACACAGTATCTTGTAATAAATTATTTTAATACATTATATTATGTGTTTGTTTAACATCATTTGGCTCACAGCAGATTTCTATTGTCATCATAATTAATCCCCCTTTGTTCATAAATAGGTGTTCACCTACTGTGTGTATGCATAAAATGCCCATTGACTAACAAATGGGAATACAGTAGTCACTAAGAGAAACAGAATTACCATTTCATAAAATCAAGTTAAACCTTTTGTTTGCTTCAGAATTCTCAAAATTTCTGTTCAGAATGCCAGCAGAGGATTAATGAAAGTAATAGGTTAGGTCTTTTTACACTCCATGCATATTAAATTGGTTGAAGCACTGACAAACCACTCCATGTCCATGGAAAAAATATCAGCGAGTAATAGCCCTAAGGTAGCCTAAGCAACAAAGAGCCATTTTTCTTGAGAGGATTTTAAACCCTGATTTTATTGTAATTCCACTATCCCATACTGTCTAATGGAAATATAAATGAGACCACTGCCATAGGGGTTTATTCAGTTAGTCCATGTTACTGTGCAAGCACAAGATTTCTGACTTAAACTCTGCCACCCGCAGTCTGAAGCTGACCAAACTTGCCAGGCCACTTACTTTTGGGGGATTTCGATAGCTGGGTTTTTCTGGTTTATTTTAAAAAACAAATAGAGATAAACAACTCTCATAAATGCATACTTTTGCTTTATTAAATTATGGGTTAGTCACACTGAAGAAGGAGAGTAAGAAGATGTTTAACAGAGATATGTGTCATTTGGCTTAACCTTGTAAGGTACTTGGCCTTACATTTTGCCAAAATGAACTGGAATATTGGTATACCTTCTTTATTTGTTGGAGACTGACTTTATACATTACATGAATAGTAATAGATAGCTTACTTTTACTGAACTTCTGTGTACCTTGTACTTAGTAAAAGAATGATAAACAATGAGTGTGTAGTGAATGTCACATTATTTTAACTTGGTTTAGGTATCAAAGTAGAAGATGGCATTTGAGATACTTTCTTTATTGAGCAGTTCCCTCAAGTTCAGCAAAAATTGTAGTGATTCACAATTGTTTCCAAATGCAGTGATCAATGAAATGCTTGTTCAGGCTATGTAAGGTATCTTCTGCTGCCACAACAAACATTGCTTTAGTCTGTAAAACTGGGATTCTAAATGTTTAAAATTTTACTTTAAGTAAAATTTCCGTGTTTGGTCTGTCAGTAGGCACTGCTAACAAGCACTGGCATTTTCAAAAAGATAAATTAAATGTTGTAATTTCCTCTAAAAGTTACAGCACTTGAAATTTTAGGGGGAAAATCACTGTGTCTAAAGGTGTTTTTTGTGCTCAAGTAGCTTTGTTAGGTTATGTTAAATGCATGCCATAAAAACTAAACTTTACAGAAGAAAGTTCACTCATTCTGGTATAGTGGAGTAGAGCCTTCAAAGTGAGGTTTTGCTTTTCCTGATTCCTGTGGAAATGATCGTCTTTTCAACACAGCATATGTAGCACTCTTACTGGTTTGATTGCATACTGTACAAGTGTTATGCTGTCTTTCTCTGCATGAAAGTACTTCCAATGTTTTGATGATGCTTTTGTGGAAACGTTACATACATTATCTCTCTTTGTGTTTTCAGAGAGCTATTGCCTATCTCTTTCCTTCTGGCTTATTTGATAAACAAGCTAGACCCATGATGAAGGTAAGATTTTTTTGGTTATGTTTCTGAATAGCTGTAGCATGATATTTAAAATAACTTTTTCCTTGTACTGATACATATTTGTTTATTTACAGCATCCTACTGAAATTTTTCCAGAGCAGAGGAGTAAGTGTTCACTGATAATTTTTTTTGTTACTTTTGAGTTTTAGATTTTTGCCTATGTAAAATTTCTTGTTTTCACAGCTTTTGTCCCTGTGTTTCTAATAAGTGCTAAGACATAAGCAGTAAAAACCTATTCTGATACTGTAATTTTTAGACATAAAATACTGATGGATTCTGAAATACCAGTGGTGTCTTTTCATGCATATTCTTAACTAACTATAGATAAATGTTTTTCATTGTTTAAAAATAAACAACAGGTAGGATGACGCACAGAATCTGTTGAAGTCATGGGAAAACCTTTTGTTGCATTCAGTAGCTTTTTGTCAGAGCTGTCTACCACAGCCATAAAATATTCATTAATACTATTTTAAACTAAAAGTTTTCGTTGTAAGTTAATTGCTTTAAAAGCTTGCAAAGTACATCTTTGAAATTGCCAGCTGAGGGAATAGGGAGAGTGTAAAGTCCCTTAATCATGATTCAGTTTTGATCTGAAAGTCCTAATTCTGCACTTATGTCCATATACTGTCTTTGGTGTTGCTCCTAAGACACCATGTGAAGTCCCAGTTCATACACCAATGTGTTGGTCAGTGAGAACTTCATCGACCTTGTTAAATTAATTTCACGTAGGATATTTAAAAGAGCTACCAAAACCTGTTGTCTTCTTTTACTCGTGTTTAGTATGAACTAGTAACACAAGTATGACATATTTAATTCACTGAACAATCAAGACCCAGTTCCGATTATCAGTGAAATCTTAGGATTTGCCACTCTTTGTCCTTCATTTTTCTGTTTGTGAAATTAATTGTTACCTGATGTTTTGGGGACTTTGTGCCTTTTACAAAGCTGTCTAGATTAATCTGAACTTTTGGAATGTCAACTTTCAAATGGTATCATGCATTACTTTTAAGTTCACAGTATTGTGAAATAAAAAGGAGAAAGTGAAGACATAGGACAGAACTAATAATTGTGATTTTTAAAACCCAAGGGCTGTTTTATAGCACAACTAAGCTACTATTCTATATGCTTTCAGGACTAAAGACTTCTTTGAAAAGCTAGATGTTTTCTGAGGAGTCTAAGAACTAATTAGTATAAATGTGTGTCTTTGTATTTACATCTAAAAATAACACTTTCAGTAAGTTCATCTTTTAAGGCATCTTTATTTTTTTCTGTGCATTACATCTTTGATAACTTTGAAGTACAAAACCATAAATTCATACTTCAGAGTGTTCCCTAAACAGTAATTTCAACAAAATATGGTTTTCCAGCTGCATACATGGAAATTCACACATTCCACTAGCAGTATGTGCGGGTAAAAGCCCTGTTGTATATTGCTTTTGTTCTAGTAAGTTTTGCATCTTCAACTACTGCTGCATTATGTCTTAATGTTCCAATGTATTACATTTTGTGCTTAGCAGACAGGTTCTTGGAGTTTTATTTTTGTCTAAATTTTATAGATAACCATTTTATCTAGTGAAGTTCAAATGAGACTGGTAGTTTCTCAGCAGTTTGACTTGTACAGTGCTCTCAAGTTTTTGTTTTTGTCACTTGATTGGGAAAATTAATTTTTCATGTTATATTTAAACCTGGGTTGTTTTTTCCCTCCTGAAATGGAAATGTGTTTGTCCTTAAATAACAATGTATTTTTTTTTAAAGTTAATAAAATAAACTGGATGTACTAAATTACTTGCAAATTATCTTTTCTTGTAAACTATAGCATAAGTCTTTGTATTTAAATGTCACAAATGTGTCGGTAAGAACAAGTCATAATATCACCCAAGTTCTGAATGCAGAAAATTGTACAAATAGTTATTTAGTTTAGACATATTATACTAATGAAACATTTGCTCAGAGTTTAAAGCACTATTTTCCAGACCTCTTAATCTTTAATCTTTTCCAATAATTATGTAGATTTCTGTTGTCTCTTAATTAGTACTTCTTCCTATTCTATAATGGATACTTCTACCTCTAATACTATCTATACAGTCTTGGAAAGTTTATTTAGGAGGTATATAAATCATTGCGTCATTGAAATGGTATTTAGACATATTAAATAGTAGGTTATAATTCCAGATGGAGTTTTTAAACAAGGTAGTCACATTCATTAGGTTTGCAGATAGGCTGAACACCCATAAAATGTCTTTGTCAACTGGTATTTAAAAAGGTAATCAGTATTATGAAAGAAGCTTATAACTGCAATTAAATACAAGGGATTTTTTTCAATGACTCTGTATTGCTTTCTTGTCTAATCTTGCTTTTCATTAGAAATCCAGTGGGGAGAAGATGGCCGACCATTTCACTTTCTTTTTTATACTGGCAAGCAGTCATATTATTCACTAATGCATGTAAGTATGTTATAATCTGTAATAAATGAGGTTCGTTCCCAACCAAGTACATGTTATTGTAGAGCATATCAGGAGCCTCTGAGTTTATGCATGTTTAACCAGTAGGCCATAATATCACCACTGAAGCTAAATGCAGTGTATATTTTTTATGTCACCGGATCTATTACTAGGTGCATTTTTATGTCATATTTAAAGAAGTTCTTGCTTGAATTGTTGGCTTATTTTACAATTTAAACTATGGACAGAGTTTGAATAGGCTGGATGCTTTCTTGTAGGCTGAATCTGGTTAGTAGTGGAAAATGCATTTACAACAAGAATGACTAGTTCTAAGAAAATCCATTGTAGAATAAAACATAGTATTTTTTTTTCCTTGAAGGGCAAAGCTATAGGAAATGTTATTTGTGCTGACATTTAGTGTGAAGAAAATTTGCATTTAAACTACTTAATTGATTTTTCTAAGACTGTTCCATTCATATAAAGTTAAGGCATTTTCTGATTATAATGGTTCTGATTATAAAGGATCTCTCTCTGTTTACCTGTATGAAAAAAAAATTGTATCTAATAGAACATCACTATCATTAGACCCTGACTTCTAACATGGATTATGAACAGATGTTTCGTACTTATGACCATTAATGGTACAAATATTATCTTATTCATTGGAAGAGTTTATAGATGTGTCTGTTTCTTAGGTGTTCTAAGAGTAAGAAGTCAAAAATTAATATTTAATTGGATGCTCATGTCAGACTTTGTTACCTCAGTAGTTCATCTTAAAAAGTTAGTTCCATGATTAGACTGTCAAAAAGAAAAGTAATAGTAAGAGTGTAGTGTTTCTATTAGAATTATCCAATATTTATTTGCATTCTGCATATCCAAAGGACAAAATCCACACTTGTAAAGTACATTTATTTCTTTGAGAGAATAAAAACCACACACCCCTCTTCTTTTTGTGTTGTTGACCTTGGGCAAATGAGCTCCTTGCCCTGGCAGAAATGAAATGAATGATAAATGTAGAGTGTGTCTTTGCTGAGTAATGGAGCTGCAGCATAGGCTTTCCACAGAGGTTTTCTCCTGCACAGCCTGAGGCAGCCCGAGGACCCCTGCTGTTCATTTAAATAGGTATGTCAAATCTGCCTCGAAACGCCGCTGGTTTGATCTGTGGTAATATTTGTGAAGGTTCCATATGGACTTGAGCCCCCTGCAGTGCTAAGAAATAATGTACAACGCTTCATGGTGCAGACGCAAATTTTCTCTGAAAAGGGATGCAGTGCTGCGTTTTAGCTGTCGGAGAGGATGATGGAGCTGATGCGCTAGGCCTGTCAACTTGTTACACGGATGGGTTGCACACAGCGAGGCTGTGGAAAATCTGTGCCTTTTAACTTTTCTACTTAATCACGGTTGTAGCATTGCCTTTAGACTGTATGCTACATTAATTCTCTTCCTGCCTTCTGCCTTTCATCCCAAGTTTCACGGAAAAAAGTAAAGCATGCAGGTCTTGTAGAGGAGCCTTATCAAACAGCTGTCATCTGACAAGCCATTTGCATTTGTTTTGGCTGAAACAGAGCAACCCAAGGCCAAGATATTTTGTTGCATTCCATCATAATGAAGAAATTACAAATTTTACAAGTTTATTTTTAGCTCTTCCTCGCAGTTGGAGTATGCAAACCTGCCTTGGAAATCTCTGAAAGAATAGGGTGCATCTTTTTTCTAACAGGGTGGCAACCACCTTCAAGCAAATTGGCTTGACAAATGCATTTTTCATTAGTATAGGATACTTCAGTGTTCTTCAACTGTTTCTGAATATTTTCATTAAGTAAGCTTCTGTGAACCTAAATCCATTAAGTGAGGTTTAACAGGGCTTTTTTGAGTCTGCCAAAATCTGCATGAAATTCCCAACATTTGTTTTAACCTCTTATTAAACTAATGTGTATTTAAGAACTTTGAGGCTTAAAACACACATTTTATTTAATTTGACTCGGGGGCGGGGAGGGAAGGAAGACTTGTATGTTAATATAGTCTAGTGTAAGTAATAGTCGGATTTGAGGATGTCCATTAAATTGCTACTTAAATGAATCAAGTAAACATAATAATTAACTTAAACTTACATGTCATTAATTACTGCATACTCATGTGGAACTTGAATTTTATTAATTGCTGGTAATATAACTGGTCACAGCATTACTTGTTTAGTTAATGCTAATAAATAATATTATTCACTTAAACTGTGCTCATATGCATTATAACAACCTATTTATATGTTATGATAAGTTTAATATTAAATGAACTTTCATAAAGAGTATTTGCTTTTTATACTCCATTGTTGTCTTTGTTCTGCTTGTTGAATAAAGTCTAGCTATAGGGAAAAGCAAAAATTTTTTTTTTTCTTCTGATACAGGAAAGAATGTTTGTGTGAAACACCATTTCACAGATATAGGTAGTACATTAGATCATAATTTAACTGAGCATTTTTTCAGAATTGTATTTTTTGTAATATGCAGAACAAGACAAATGGTCTCTTTTATACCATTTTACTTGTGCTTCTTACACTTTTTTAGACATATCAGCGTTTATAGATCAGCAGTAGTACATAAGAAAAACAGTAAAGAGTTTGAACTCCTAAAACCCCCAGAAATCTAAAATCCTCCAAAGATTATCCTAAAGTCAAAACTACATAAGAAGCAAAGAAAAATGCAAACTCTGATGCTCTGCAGTACATTTTAACCATTTTTTCCTCCATAAAAGCCTCTTCTGGTGTTTCATTTGCTAATTTTTTTATGCAGGGTAAAATTCTTAAAAAAGAAAAAAAAAGAGAAAGTATCCTTGCAGAGAAACTTGATCCCTCTGTTAGAAATGGAAGCATTTCAGTACATAGCCAATCTAGTAAAATCAGCTATTTCAATTGTGTAATGGCTGAGTTTACAAGACACACAGATGTGTACATTCATGAATTGAACTATTGAATCCTGAAGTGATTAGTAAAATCTTCACCTGCCAACTTTGAAAAAGCAAGTGTGTCTTCAAAAGCTTTATTCAGCCGTCGGGGAGTGAAGATTTGTCAGATAAATTATTGGGCATTACATATGATTCCTGATTTTTTTGCAAAGGCTCATCCATAAACTATACTTCGCATGTGAGTGGTTCTTTTAGTCTGATGACTTCATTACTATACAGACATTAAATACGTGCATTAATTTTTCTTTTAATGTTTCAGACTAAAATGTTAGTTTGTAAAATATGAAAGTCCATTGTCACTGCCAGAAATATGCAGGAAATTATATTTAGCGTCTCTTTTAAACTTGGAAGTGTTTTTAAATATTACTTTTTAATGTAAGTTGACTTCACCTCTGTAAAGAGTTCTTTGTATAAATGGACATCATTACTGTAATATAACCAGAAAAGTTTAAAGAGGTCATTTTAATTCTTAGAAAGGCACATTGTTAGAACTTAGGCTCTATAGTGTGGATGTTCCTTGTGAGTACCTCAAGTTTTCAGTAAAATCTTACTATTTCAACTACTTTCTTTGTCATTGTGACAGTTTCCAAGGCTAAAAACTAGAGATTGGCCACACATCTCATTTTATTTGCCAGTACTTATCAGTACTTTCTGAATATGATGACGAATATCCTTACGTCATGTTAGCTGAAAATACTTTGGTTGCTGCTTAGAAGCAATTCTGACAGTATCCAACCTGTTCTAAAGTAACACACCTAGTTCTCTTCTCCAACCCTTCTTTTTAAAACTGTCACATAGTTGTGTTTGCATGAACTTCTGGTTCATGTTTGTTTTACTGACTATTCCAGTACATAAATGTATATGCCAGTGTGTCATGAAAGGTGATGAGTATTCCTGAGGAGGCAGACTGGAGGTTGCTTTTGCTGGGTAGGAAGGTGACACTGTGCTTAATGGAGGCAAGAGATAAATTAAACTAAGAGGCCAGCAGTAAAGTGAAATACCTCCTTATGTGTCTGTAGGACCTAGTATCACAGTACATCTGATCATCTAACACCAAAATATCTTCTTCATGCTTGGTTTGGCTTTTTCCAAATGCAGGAACTTGTGGCTCACAGAAATGTCTAAGCTTGTTGAGCTTGATGCAGCTGAACTCTCCCCAGGTAGCTGAGGGGCATTTGCAGCCCTCTTTCCCTTTCTCTTTCCTTACTCTGCAGTCTGGTGAAGAAGCCTCTGTACTGATTGTTTTTCATGACTAAATACAGATGCCTAAAAATGTCTTGGTATCAGGCACACCTCATGCCCTCTAACAACCATGTTTGTGCATTTAAAGTATAGTCAATAATATTTGCATACCAACAGTCAGCACTGTATGGAGCCATTAAGATTATTAGTGACATGAGTCATTCCCACAGTAGTGCTACCACATCTTATCTTGGAGATCTACAGATGTATTTGAGGTTTGGAAATAGTTCAGACTATGATCTATTGTACTCTTATATGTGATGTTTCCTATGTTTGAAGATAAGTAGACATTTGTAAGTTGAAAAAAATTTCCTTGTTCCTATCAGATACGATTATCTGTATCAAAAATAACGTATTTCTGAAAGGCATACTACTATAATATATGAGGGTTTTATGCTGTCTAAAAGAAAAGTGGACAAGTTTGAACTGCAGGATTTTGTACTGCCGAATTATTACAAAAATATTTTTGTTCCACTATGCTGTTAAAAACGTCACCAATGACCTGCATCAAAGACTTCAGTGAAATTCCCCTATTTAAATGCTCTGAATGCAACTCAGTTATCAATCTGTTCATAGTTCATAGACTTGTGCATTTTTGTATTAGTGAACAAGACAGCTTGAACAGTAGGTGTTTATAACTAAGCGAGGTTTTCTGTTTGTTTGGAGTTTTTTTTAATATAAATTGCAGAAATTTTACTTCATCCTGTTGCAAATCCCAGTATTGTGTTGAGAAGTGGTATTTCTTTGGTTAATGTTTGGTTCATCTTTCTTTTAGGTTTTTTTACAAAGTAATAAAAAACCAATTAATTGTTACTCCTTGTCTCCACTAATTTTTACACTCCAGTTTCTCCCTAATATTTACTAAAACTTATTAATAATGGTATATGAAAGTGGTTATAAGCTTTCTTTTTTCACCTGTCAATGTAAGTAAATTATTTGGCATATAAGTACTTTCTTTTAGTGTTTTGTTTCAATATAATTGTTTCTACAAATATTCCTATTTAACCTGTGAATTGAGTCATTGTTGTACTTCAGAGTATTAGGTGTTGTATTCGAGATCCAAATAGTGTCAAAGAGTTTCTGAACTGGAAAAAGAAAAAAAAGAAAATACAAGATTAAAAGTGTTTCTTCTGTAATATTTTCAGTGTGACTTTTTGGAATATCTTTTTTTCCTTTTGTATTTCTGAAGTGGTGAATCTCTGTCACACCATAGCTGAGAATTCTGAGGAAACTGCTTTAAAAATACTGATAATTCAGAGTGAATGTATCTGTAATGTCTGTTAGAATGTGAATTCCGATTATGGTAAACGTACAACTTTGTGTGTCCCTTCAGACATGTCTGGGTAAGAGGAAGTTCTTACTGATACTGACCGTCCATAAAGGTGACGCTCCAAATGTCTAAACCTTGTCAGTGGTTTGAGGAAGTCAAACTGAAATGTGGATGCCCTGATGAAATGACTGTGCAGTGTGTTTTGGAGTTACATCTGTTATACACAAGTAGTTGCTTTTCTGTGTACAGTTGAGTGTTTTTTACAAGTGTGTATCAGAAGACATCAACCACTGTTGAATTAAAATAGAATTCAAGGTTAAGCTGCATATGAACATATGCTGTTTAAATGTCTGGTTAGATTTAATGGGTTTGCATTTGGGTTTTTTTTAATTGTCATTGCTGTACTTGTGTTCTGATCTCTGCATTTTAAGTGTTTAGAGATTAAACCCATGTAAATATGGTTTTAAATAACAAAATGTAAATATTAAAAGGAAACATACATTTATGTACTTTTTCTATATGTTTTAGGAAACGTATGAAAAATTCATCAATCTTCAGAAATATCAAGACCAGCTGTTAGCTCAAGACCTTCTTCCTCAGAAGGAAAAAAGGTTAGCTTCCATTTAGAATGAATTTTGATACTACTTTTATTAAAATACTTCAGTATGTTTTTTTGGAATTTCTTGTATTTCCCCACATTATCTGCCTTTTGTTTCACAAACATTTTCAGACCACCTTCTTATTGCTTTTCTAACATTTGTGTAGTAATTTCAGGGTGAGTGGTCTTACCTGTATTAAATACCTGTGAAATGCTCACTTCTCATTACTAAAACAGGGAAAACCCACCTGTTCCTGTTGCTCTTTAATCTTTCTCTGCTTTTTTCAATATTCACTCCTACATAAAAGTTCCGAAGTCACATTTGAGTACAATTAGAGACTATCCAGCATTCTGTGTCTGAATATTAAGTTTTCTAATTATTTCATTAGTAGAGGTTTTTGAAAAAGGAACTAAACTCTTTATAAGAAAACAAGGCCTTTTAAAATACCAAATAAGTTACTTATCAGTTAGAAAAGTCCTAAAGCTGACCTCTTTAATAGTCCTTCATTAGTTACAGCTTTTAAATACTTTTACTTACCAATATTACAGCTGGGAAGTTTTGGCACTTAATACTTTTCCATATAGTTACATTTTACTGTCCAAGTTGTTTTTATCTTTGTTCCTACTCTGTATTTTCTGGCCAGATTTATGTGCTGTTGCAGTTGCACATCATGCTGGTTTGTCATTTTGTAATTTCAGCCATTTGTTTTTTATGTTAGGAACAGAAATGATTCATTTGATGAGATTGTTTTAACTTCTTAAATGAAGTTTGTGTTTCTTCATAATACAAATAGTGTCCTGTGATCCACAGAACGTTTTATCACAGATTCATGTTAGCTTTTGAGCAAATGAGAAAAAACAAATTTAGTTTCTCGGTGTATGCTGCTGAAAAATAACCCCATGCCTTACAGAGTGCAGTGAGTGGATTTACTGATGTGAAAAATGACCTAAAGCTAGGCAGAGTTAAAAGGTTTTTTTGCCTGTTAGGTTTGTAAAAGCTCAGAGAATTTAAAGGATTTTTGAGACTTAATGTTTTCCGTGCTGGGTATGGTACTTCCTCTGAGATTAGCCTGGATAATTTATCTCCAAAGTGTAGGTAGAGGGTGGGAAGAAAGGGCTGTAGTTTGGAGGTTTTTGATATTTTGTTGTTTTGTGGTTTGTTTAGGTTGGTTTATTATTTGGGTTGCTTGGGAATTTTTGGTGTGCAGGTGTGCTTGCTTGTGTGTTTTGGTGGGTTGTTTTTTGGTGTGGGTTGCTTGGTGGTTTTTATATATTCTAGGGAAAAACAAAACAAAATAATCTATTGTGTGTGAGTGCATACTTAACTCTGTAGGGTTTTAACCTGATCTTGAACTACTTGAAGTTCATAGTTGATAAGTTCATTGACTTAACTTGAAGTAGCAGTAGGTAAATATAAACTTAATTATGTCAGGCTTGGAAGCTTTTAAAAATTGCTGTTAAAACCAGCATTGTTTCTAAATGAGTGCTTCTCATGCCCTGACTCAGAAAAGCATTAAAATACATACTTAAGAAGAAGTACTACTTTAAAATCACTTTCAGGAGTGATTTTCTGAATCACAGCTTCCTTAATGCTGCTGAAAACATTCATTAAATTGTTTCTAAAAAATGTGAAGAGGTAAGAAACTACTCACAGCTTTGCCTTGAATTTGCCTGATTATGTTGACGTGTATCTGTGGTAGCATTTTGTTTAGTTGGCTGCCTTGTGTAATACATATTTCACCGAGATTTATTTCAAGCATTTTTTTTTGGTGTGCTGGTATCTCTGCGAAGCTATTTTCTTAGAAATGTCTGCTTTTGCTGTCATCAGTGCACTTCCTGTGGGGAGTGGGTCAAGATTACACAGCAGATAGAATACAGTGTATCATTGCTGCATTAGAACTTTGACTATGCTTACTGCTAGTAGAATTCTGTGTCTCCATCAGAAAAGTCAAGAGAGATTAAATTGTATTGATGTAGATTTTTTTTATTTTAATATTCTGTCATTGATACTATGCTTTGCTGCTTGTAAACCAATTTTTTTTTTAGCAGCTGACTTTTAAAACTAAGTCTTAAGTTCTGGGGAAGATTGCTTACTATTACTCTACATGAAGACCAGACTTCAATATTATGAATTATGCATAACTAATACTCATAATTTTCATGTGGTTAACTCAATACATGAAGTTACCATCCCTTTCAAAAGTGCGATCTTTCAAATCAGTGTAGGCCGCCTCATATTTACTATAGGAATGTGATCTGTATTCATTTGTAAAGGAAAATGTATTTCTGAATGAAGACTGACTCTATGTGTGGTCCTTTGTGATGTAACTCTAATTGCATAGTTAATTAAAGGCAGAATATATGTGATATTTTAAACAGAAACCTGTCTGGCAGCAGATGGCTGACTAAGATTGAATTGGAAGAAATGTTGTTAGAGAAACTGTCAGATGATGATGTAAGTAATTAATCTTTCTAATCTTAAGGAGACTTGTGTCTTAAAAATACGGACTCAGGGTACATTTTTGAATACTGAAAAGATGCTATGTAGAAGCAGGTGCTCTTCTAAAGAATTTTCGTATTTCTCATAAAGTCTAAATAAACTGACAGTCCTGTCACATTCATGTCTTGAAGTGACCTCTGCTGCCTTTTTTCACCTAGTACAGTACACAACTACTAAGGATTTTCCATTGTAACTGACATGGCTTAGTTTTTCTTGTGGTGACATTGTGAGACCTAGAAGACTTGTTCCTTGTCATCTGATGATGGTCAGGAATGGAGTACATTTGATAATACAAATAAATAGTCATTTATTCTCATTACAGAAGAAAACCAGACAGGGCTAGAACCTCTGTTGCTGATCGTAGGCAAGGAGTAGATGTTCAAGATAAAGAACATAATGTGTTTGTGTAATGGTAAACCACAGAATTTGGCGTTTCATCTTAAGGACGTGATAACCATGGAAAAGTCACAGAGAAGACTGATCAGAAATAAGGAGTCCTTTTTTTTAGCTGTTGGCTATAGAATCAAATATCAGAAGCAAGATACGAAGCTATGCAAATCTATGGTCTGATGCAGGTATCTCCTGCTGTATTTGTGATATGAACATGGTGGGAGAGGAGGGTTTTGCATATTCCCCCATGTCTGCAGACTATGTCACTGCCTAATCCTCCTTTACCTGTATTTCTGGGAGTGTTACTGTTCATCCTGATAGATGCTTTTTTTTTTTTCTCACTAGGAGCTTTTTCCTACAGCCCCTTAAATAGCATTAGATTTGTAACAGCAAATTCATGCCAGCTTCAATTTTCCTTTGGAACTGTAAGCTCGCATATGAGAGTATCAGAGAATAAAAGACTATTCTTCTAAGCATCCCAGGTATTTTCTTGCCTGGAAACAGTGTTCTTCAGTACCTTTATACTGTGGATAGCATCACTGCAAAAATACCGCAGCAGCAAACATGCCCTTTGCTCACGTGCTATCCAGAACAGTAACGTGATGGCTTTCTATGGACAATGTGAAAAGGTCTTGACCAGGTTATGGTCTGTAAGCATAAGTTAGAAATGTCTGTTGTAAATACTCCATCCTGACACACAGGCAGAGGAAGCTTCCTCTGTCTTGCTTGCAGTACTGACAGTTGTGACTTCAGTGTTTTCAGTAGCCCTTGCACTTGGAATGTTTGTTTTTTTTCATTTTGGAGTGGCAGGAAGTGGTCAAATTGTACAACCAAACAGTTTGGTGTTCTTCAGTGCTACAACCAAGCAGTTAGGCATTTTTCAGTGCTTTTGGTTCTGTACGTTCTTAACATCTGTAAAAACAAATGGCAGTTAAGTAACATCAAACAGAAAAACCCAAAACACCCAAAACCAACCAACCAAAAAACAAACCCCTCAACAAGAACATAAAACCAACCAACCAAAAAAACTGCTAACAAACCCATTACAAACTCCAGATGCTTTTATGTATTGGCCTTTCACATATGAAACCACAAAACTTCAGCCTAGGAACGAACACTGTTTCAATATATTTGAAATGTCTTGGTAGGAGCTACCAGTTTTACCTGTTCAAATTTGTAAGTTTTTCCAATGCAGCAGAATTTTCTGTGGTGTTTGCATTATTAAACAAAATCAGAGCTTTTTTTTGTTTGTTTGCATTTCACTCAGAAAAACTGTTGAAGGTTTTTTTTCACACATTGCCTCTATAAAATGCTTGTTTTTTTATATTTCTGCTCTTCAAAGACTTCACCACATGTCTGTGTGGTATTATATTGTTCTAGTGTTGCTGAAGTTCCAGGTTCTATTCCTAGCTTATGAGGAAAGTATTCATTTTGTGCAGAAGACAGGTAACAGGGGAAACAAGAACACTACTAATGACAGCTTGTAAGTAAAGGTTGTGACTAAAAATGAGGTTATGATATCTATATATAAAACCCATTTCAGATGATAGCGCACCTTTTATATCTGGTAACCAGGTAATCCAGTAACGTTTCATAACAGGACATCACTGCTTATAGCACAAATGGGTTAACATGTTAGTGTTTACTCTTTAATCACATGTTAAAGAACTTTGGAGGAGTGGTGAAAAAGGGAAGGAGAACCAGACAGTAGCAAAGGATAATTTATTTCAAGAGGTTGCCCTTTAAGTCAAGTATCACTTGAATTTTTAAATAGCTTGATTGTTCAGTTTTAAAGGAAATCATAAACATTAAAGTAACTCGGCTTGAACAGGCAAAGATAGATAGATAGGTATTTCCCGGATATATTGTGAAATATAATCATTTAAGAGGTTCAGTTTAGTGAAACAAAATTATTTCTTAGTCAGTGAACATGGTGACTTACTGAAAAGGAGGTGAAAATTGTTTCCTTTAGCCATTGTAATAAAACAAAAGAGTTGCAGAAACATCCAGGTTGGAAAAACCCCTCAGGATCACAAAGTCCAACCTGTAACCCTACTCTACAAGATTCACCTTAAACCATATCCCTAAGCACCGCATCCAAACGACCCTCAAATACATCCAGGGGTGGCAACTCCACCACCTCCCTGGGCAAGTCATTCCAGTGCCTGACCACTGTGAAAAACTTTTTCCTCATGTCCAATCTAAACCTACACAGTCTCAGCTTGAGGCTGTTCCCCCTTGTTCTGTCTCCAGTTACCTGTGAGAAGAGCACCAGCCTCTCCACACCAACCTCTCCACAACGTCCCTTCAGGTAGTTTAGACAGCAATGAGGTGTCCCATCAGCCTCCTTTTTTTCCAAACTAAACAGTCCCAGCTCCCTCAGTCACTCCTCATAAGATTTATTCTTCAGGCCCTTCAGCAGCTTTGTTGCCCTCATCTGGACCCAGTCCAGCACCTCCACATCTCTTGTATTGCTGTGCCCAAAACTGAACACAACGCTCAAGGTGTGGCCTCACCAAAGCTGAGTACAAGGGGACAATCACTTCTCTCTTCCTCCTGGCCACAGCATTTTTGATATGAGCCAGGATGCTATTTGCCTTCCTGGCCTCCTGGGCACACTTCTGGCTCATGTCTAGCTGCCTGTTACAACCCACAGATCCCTTTCTGCCAGCAACTCTCTACCCGCACTACCCCAAGCCTATAGCATTGCTTGGGGTTGTTGTGACCCAGGTGCAGGACCTGGCATTTGTCCTTGTTGAAACTCATCCCATTAATGTTGGCCCATTGATCTAGCCTATCCAAGTCCCTCTCAAGAGCCTCTCTACCCTCATTCACATCAACACTGTCACCTAGTTTGGTGTCATCTGCAAACTTACTGCTCACACTCTTTATGCCTGAATCAAGGTCATCAATAAAGATGTTAGAAAGAAGTGGTCCCAACACAGATCCCTGAGGAACACCACTAGTGACTGATGACCAACTGGATTTTACTCCCTTGACCACCACTCTCTGGGCCCTCCTGTCCAGCTGGTGCTTTATTCAGAGCACAATGTGCTCATCCAAGCTATGAGTAGCCAATTTCTCTACAAGAGTTTTGTGGGGAACAGTATCAAAGGCTTTTTGAAAGTCTAGGAATGCAACATCAACAGCCTTTCCCTCATCCAGCAGCTGGATGATCTTGTCATAGAAGGAGATCAGGTTGGTCAGGTCTGCCCTGCCCTTCATAAACCCATGCTGACTTGGCCTGATTTCTCCTCCAAGTGGTAGAGGAACCAACAAGAAAAGGTGTTATGCTGGACCTTATTCTCACCAATAAGGAAGGGTTGGTGGCTAATATGAGGCTCAGGGACAGCCTTTGTTGCAGTGACCATGAAGCAGTAGAATTTTAGATCCTCAGGGCAACTAGGAGGATGTATTCTAAGCTTACAACCCTGGACTTTAGGCATGCAGACTTGGATCACTTCAGCTATCTGCTGGCTAAAGTATCATGCGACAAAGCCCTAGAGGGAAGAGGGGCCTAGAACAGCCGATCCCTGTTCCAGGATCACCTTCTCTGTTTGTGGAAGCAATGTACACCAACAAAGAGAAGCAGAAGAGAATGCTAGGAGGCCTGCCTGAGTGAGCAAGGAGCTCATGAACATGCTATCATTTAAGAAAAAAACTCTGCAAGGAGTGGAAGAAAGGACAACTACTCTGGGAGGGTATACAAGGAAGCTGCCCAAGCAGCAAGAGATCTGGTTAGAAAAGACAAGGCCCAGTTTGAATTGAATCTAGCCAGGGAGGTCAAAAGGAACAACAAGAATTTATACCGGTGTATTAATGGTAAAAAGAGTACTAGGGAAGGTGTTGGCCCCCTCAGAAAGGCAACCATTTGGTCATAAGTGATGTGGACAAGGCTGAGGTTCTCAATGACTTCCTTAACTCAGTCTTCACTGCAGAGACCTCCAGGTACACTCCTGGAGTCATGGAAGATAATGGCAAGGACTTGAAGGAAAAGGTGCCCATCATAAGTGAAGATCTGATTTGCGACTACCTGAAAAACCTGAAAGTGTTCAAGCCCGTGACATCCGACAGGATACACACATGGGTGCTGAGAGAGCTGGCAGATGAGTTTGCTAAACCCCTCTCCATTGTATTCCAAAAGTCATAGCAGTCTGTTGAAGTCCTCACTTCATCGGGGGAAACATAACTCTCATTTTCAAAAATGGTAGGAAGGAAGAATCAGGGAATGATAGGCCAGTCAGTCTCACCTCTGTACCTGGTAAGCTCATGGAGCAGATCACCTTGGAGGCACTACTGAGACAGAAGAGTAGTGAAGAGGTGATTTGGTACAGTCAGCATGGCTTCACCAAGGGCAAATCTTGCTTGACAAACCTGGTGACCTTCTATGAAAAGGTCACAACGTTAATTGATGAGGGGCGAGCAACTGATGTCATTTACCTGGACCTGAGCAAGGCCTTTGACACTGTTCCGCACCACATCCTGGTCTCCAAACTGGTGAAACATGGGTTTGATGGGTGGATCACTAGGTGGATAAAGACCTGGCTTGATGGCTCCATGTTCAAGTGAAGGCCAGTGACAAGTGGAGTCCCTCAGGGATCAGTCGTGGGACCAGTCTTGTTTAATGTCTTTGTCAGTGACATGGGCAGTGGCATTGAGTGCCAACCTCATGAAGTTTCACAAGACCAAGGGCAAGGTCCTGCATCTGGGTTGAGGCAACCCCAAGCACCAATATAGGCTGGGCAGTGACTGGCTGGAGAGCAGCCCTGTAGAGAGGGACTTGGGGGTGCTGGTGGATGAGAAACTTATTGTGAGCCATTAGTGTACTCTTGCAGCCCAGACACTCGACCAGATCCTGGGTTGCATCAAGAGAAGTGTGGCCAACCGGTCAAAGGAAGTGGTCTCCCTCTACTCTGCACTGATGAGACCCCACCTGGAGTACTGCATCCAGTTCTAGAGCTCCTACTACAGAAGGGATATGGATGTGCTGGACTGTGTCCAGAGAAGTTCCATGAGGATGATCAGAGGACTGGAGTGCCTCTCCTGTGAGGAGAGACTGAAGGAGTTGGGGCTGTTCAGTCTGGAGAGAAGACTCTGAGGTGATCTTATTGTGTCCTTCCAGTATCTGAAGGGGGCCTACAAGAAAGCTGGGAAGGTACTTTGTAGGATGTCAGGTTGTTATAGGACTAGGTGGAAGGGAACAAACCTAGCAATGATTAGATTCAGACTGGATATTAGGAAGAAGTTCTTCAGCATGAGTGGTGAGACCCCGGAAGGGGTTGCCCAGGGAGGTAGTGGAAGAGGGCAGCGGGGTTGGAACTAGGTGATTGTTGTGGTTCCTTCCAACCCTGACTGATTCTGTGATTCCCTGGTTGTTATCTATATGATGTATGATGTCATTTGAGGTGACCTGCTTCATGATCTTCTCTGGTACCAAGGTCAAACTGACAGTTTTCCAGATCTTCCTTTCTGCCCTTGTAGATAGGCATTACATTTGTTACCCTTCAGTCCACTGGCACCTCCCCAGTTAGCCAGGACTTCTGGTAAATAACAGAAAGTGGCTTGGTGAGCACCTCTGCCAACTCCCTCAGCACCCCTGGGTGCAGCAGATGTACACAAACTTGTGTACATCTAAGTGGCACAGCAAGTCAGTGACCACTTCCTCATTTTTTGTGATGTCCTGGTTCCAATTCCCCTCCCTGACTCCTAGTTAATGAGGGTGGGTACCCAGGGCACTGCTGGGTCCAATGCTAAAGACAGAGAAAATAGGCATTGAGCACCTCAGCCTTCTCCTCGTCCTTAGTCACTAGTTTTCCCTCTACATTCAATAGGGGATGGAATGAAGATCCCTCTCAACATTTTCTCTTTGAAAGTGAAATTAACTTAATACAATAACCCCATATTGCAAAGGAGTTGGCTGTGCTTGGGGTTAAAGTTTCATTGTTCCTTGAAGATAGAACCAGCTATCTTCAGTCACACAAAATACAGTGCATCTGCATGCGGTTCTTAAATCAGCATGTAGGTGCAAAAGTGTCATCTTGTCAGAAATCATCAATAAAAGTGATGTAGGAAAGATCAGTTATATAAAAATAGAAAGTTTTAGCAAATGCAATTACACCTGCATCCTTTAATGAAGTCTTGTTATCTACAGTATTCAAGATTTATTCAACTCTTAGAAAAACTGGTGACATTGCCTTGTGGTGACATCAAGGAGAAGTATGTACAAAAGTTTTCCAGAGAAGTTGCTGCACAGTTACAAAAGGTAGATATTGAGCCCTTGAAGTATGATGAGCAAGGAGTGGCTTTCAGCACTGGTGAAGGTAATTATTTCAAATTGATTGTTAATGAGGCAGAGATTTTTTTTTTGTCTTCACACTACTATCTTCATAGTAGATGCAACACTGTTGAATGTGTCACTACTTCATCTTGTATGTTTATGTATATATATATTTATGCATATTGCATGTATAGTTGTTAATTATATTATGACATACTAAGTTTTGAGATTAACTAATAGTAAAGTATAGAGTTTTGGCACAAAGCATATGAGCTGTTAATTTTTATCTGTGTTTTTGTAGAGGAGTATCTCACCAGAGGTCCCTCTTGTGCTAAATGTGAGATACAAAAGGACTTTGACTGCTGGCAGAAGTTGAGTTTTCGATATAAAGAGCAGAGGAATGGGAAGACAAATGCATATGGAGAATTTTGTGCATGTCACTCAATATAAAAGTGGCATGCTTAGATCACTAGGTAACCTTTTATCATGACTGTTGCAAGCAGTCCAGCAAAGAGAGTTTTGAAGATGCAAATTAAAAAACAGCAAGGCATTTTGATGTTTCAAACAGCTTAGGAAATGGAAAGAGAGAATTCTGATTTTTTTTTTTTTTTAAGTATACAAATGACAGCTAGCATTATGGGACAGAGACAGGAATCAGTCATTAGTATTGAGACAGAAGGAATATTTAAAGAAAGCTGTCAAGGTCCCTGTATCTTCTAAACACAAGCTGCTTACTTTTTAAATGGAGGGACACTTAGTGGAAGAGTGATACAGTGTATAGGGGTGATCGATTAGAGGAAATAATGTATCACCAACGTGGATAGGAAAATCTGACGTTCTGGACAAAGCATGTGGACATGCACACACTTGGTGCTGTATACGTAAAAGGAATCTTAGTCAGAAATTATTTATGTTCTTAAGCAGCAAGCAGTAGGTAATGGTAAGAACAAAGCTCACAGAATTTGAGGAGCAAAATGACTAGAGACCTCTGTCCTACCTTGACTCACCTCCAATGATGTGAGAACAAGGAGATGCGAGAGCACCAAACAGATTTAATCCACGCTGGTTTTTTGTAATAGTGTCTTCAGAAGTTTAGTTATTGAAGTTTGATAAACATGCAACCCCTGCTCTTTAAGATTTTAAATTCAAGAACAGTCTTGATTTAACTTGAAGCTAATACACTTACAGAGAAGTAAGTGATAGTTTCTCAGGAAACTATGTTGAATGATGCATGAGCATTGCTTATACCAATACAATTGAAGTGTTAACCTTTTCCATATGAATTTTCCTAAACTTCTGTACTTTTCCTGTGATTTTTATATAGTATTTTTAGTATTGCTAGAAATTGTACTTAAGAGTAAATATAGGTGTTTGCAGGTAACAGGCTGCTTATTGTCATAGAATGTGACAACACTAGGTCAAGAAAGGTCCTAATCTACTAATGTTATAAGGTGTAGACTGCTACATCTATATTTACCCAACAGCTCACTCATCCCCAACATTGATTAAAATGTACTGAAAGCTAGTGGTTAATTGTATTTATTTCCTCTTAATTTTTGACTTATTTTCCCAAAAAGAAGCAGCTGGTACTTATGAAGTGTTGAAATCTGCCTCACTTCTTGGGCAGTTCTGTAGAATGTCGAAGGCTCATTGCAGATTGATTGATTTTAATTTCTTTAAGGTGCAAGAAAAACTGCAAGAGCTACTGTAGTAGTTTATGACAATGGGACTGGAAAAATTACCGTTAATGGAATAGATGTTTTGCATTACTTCCCAGTGCTGCAGGACAGGTGAGAGCACTATGGAATGTCGTATTGTTACTCTACTTAAATTATCCACCAAAAGTCATGCCATGAGTCCAGCGAGTTGATGCTATGTTCTTATTTCTGTGTAACTGTTTTACCAAAATTGGTCTTGCTTTTCTTCCAAGGTTTCAGGAGTCATTGGTTTAAGAACTAATGCAGAAGCCTTGCTCTGTGTTTCTCGTCTCTCCCTTTCTGAAGGGTTGCAAAGTCCAAGTGCAGAGAATATTTGGATACTTCAAATTTTGGTCCCCTTATAAAGAGCTTGCAGCTTATTTAAAAAAAAAATGGTATCTACAATTGTTTGTGGAAAGATCTGCAAATTGTATGTATGTGTAATTACTTTGGCATACAGTAACACAGTGTAAACAAAACAGGTGAGACACTTCATATAAAACTTCAGATTTTGGAGATGTAATTTTTGCAGATGTGATTTTTATTTTATATTACAATTTCTGAGCTCAAGAGTAGAATGAGGGATTGCTTGGTTTGAAAACCTAGAACTAATGGATCTTGTCGTCAATAGATAATTGGTGAAACAAAAGCAACTGAAAAACTGAGTTTGAAACACATACCATTGGCAGCTTATTTCCCATTTATTTCACCGATATCAGTAGGAAATTAGAGATGTGAATGCTTTTTTGGATCTCTGCCTGAAAGAGATACCTATACCTTGCTTTTGTATATATTGTGGTAAGAAATGTATATATGTGTGTATAAAATTATATGCTATCTATTTATTATTATTATTATTTTTTACTTTTTAGGGAGCAGCTGTTGTTCCCTTTCCAGTTTCTTGAAAGGCTTGGAAAACATGATATGATTTGCACAGTCTCTGGTGGAGGCAGATCCGCACAGGCTGGAGCAATACGTTTAGCCTCTGCAAAAGCCCTAAAGAGTTTTGTCACAGAAAAGGAGGTGGAGTTCATGAGGCAAGGTAGGAATTGACATTGTTTCAGTGTTTAATGTATTTCTGGTAATTAACCGAATAAATACAAGGATCATTAAGGATCAGATAATGCATATTTGAGTAAATAATCTCAGTGAAACCTTGTATGTTGTGTGAAAGGAGTCTGCATTTATTTATTACACTAGTTTCCTAGCATCTTTTGTGTATATCCTTGGTGTGACTTGAGCATTTTTCCTATCTCTTCCTGACCTCTCTTGGGTCTGTTTACCAACTTATATTGCCTTGGTATTGACTCACAAAACGTGAATGTGTATGTTCTTGAACAACTATTCCAGACATCAGCGAACTGCAAGGTACTCAGATTGTATTTTGGTTTACTTGGTTAGTCACAGTTTGTTCATATTCAAAAATGTTTTACTCTTGAACTTAAATACTGGAGGCTTAACTTTGAACGGATAGTAGTGAGTACAAATATATCACTTGCAGCTAGCAAGACTGAAGGAGTTTGTTTCATCTCTTGCTTCATGTAACATTTGTGAGATGCCTAAGGTAAAGTGGAATTAACCTGAACAACTGCAGCACCTGATACTTCACAGCGATTAGATGCCATCCATGCTGTTTCAGCAAACACAGAATTGCAGTGAGCTGTTAACAGGGTGCTTTCTGGACTAGCAGGGTTCTCCTCTATGCCTCAGTACACCTGCATGTACTGGCACAACTGCGATTTGAATTTTTTTAATTTTTTTTTTCTCTCTGTTGCAGTCTGTTGAAGTAAAACTATCTTCATGCTAGTATCTTTGCAGCAAGTTTCTTTGATATTTTTTTCAGTACTGATAAGTAGGGCTTGCTAGCAATACCCCTGTAAACAGACATTGAAATGTGTTGTGTATCTGTAATGAGATTTGCATAATTCTGAACGTGTCTGGACATTGCCAAATATGCTTTGAAAACACTAAGTGTACTTTAAAGCAAGGTCTCCAAAGTGGGATGTGTGCCTCCTGGTGTTGTGCAAGATGATCCATTGGGGTGCAAGAAGACAATCTTAAAATTTCAGTAACTAATATAATTATAAATTAATAATAAATTAATACATATGTATTGGGATTGTATGCTCAAAAATACTTTACTAGTAGGAGTGCACAACCAGAAAATGTTTTGGGACTGCTGCTCTAGAGACTAAAGAAATATATAAAATGAAGTGGAACATTTTTTAGTGGTTAGGTGAATGTGAAGAAAGTTCCATTAGTAAAGTCAAGTCAAAATACTAGAGGGGAATCTGAAATTCCTTTCAGTGTTTTATGCTGAATCCTTATTCTTCTAGATACTACAATTCATATGCAAAGTTAATTTGCTACCATGAATCCACAACATGTAGAATTTCTGTACTATTTAACATCCATAAAACAAATAGATGCTCTTCTGTGTGTTGTAGCTGGACTGCTAACAACTGACCCACGTGTGAGGGAACGAAAGAAGCCGGGTCAAGAGGGAGCCAGACGGAAATTCACATGGAAAAAGCGCTGAGTATTTAAAGAATAACAGAATGCTCTGAGACTTTCAAAACATAAAGAATTGTGATTTGAAACTATTGTATAAATATATTTAGTAATAAATACTTTTTCAATTACAACCACTATGTTTTCTCTGTTTTAAAAAGCAGCAACTTTCTTTAAATTTATTTAAAATTAGGGGACATTGGGGTGTCATTTGGCAAAACGCTAAAGCTGCAGTTAGTCACTTGATGCCAGCTTTGCAACTTAGGTCCACTAAAGTCAATAGCAGTTTATAAAACTGCCCATGGATCATAACTTTTAAAAAATCAGTCTGTCTGTTTAGTGGCTTCATTGTCTAAATTCTGGAATTGGGCAACTTCTGAATAGGTGTTTGGACAAATCTGGTGTGCTTCTCTTTTCGCCTCACAGATATTAGAGGATAAGTGACAACTTCCCATCTAAGCTACAGTGCAGTTGAGAAATGAGTTGAGAATGGTACTGGCAATTGCAGGGATGTTGAGAGAGGAACAGTCACAGAGAATAACCTTTGCCTGTGGAATCAGTTGTCTTCAGGATGCCTCCCTGTCTTAAGTAGAGTGATTCAGAGCAAATACTTAAATTTAGGTGCTCTGAATCACCCTCTGGAGGAGTTTTTCTCTTCTTTGCTCAAATGCAGAAAGAGCTGGAGGGATTAAACTGAAGTTAGTCTTTTAGAATACTCGTCTCCACCCCCTAAATCTCCAGGGGCCTGATAAGGAGGCGCATTCCGAATATGGCTAATGCACAAAGATAGCAATGGACTCTTTGCCAAATACAGTCATAACTTTTCTCTTTTAAAATCAGAAGCAGGAGGTGATGACAGTGCTGCCCACCTCCTGTCTATAATTATAGCCTTCCAAAATAGATGAGTGGTTACAGCACTTACCCAAATGCGCAAGGTTTTGGTTTACTGCTAACTTCCTGGGACAGAGGTCAAATACATGAGCTTCCAAGGAAGAGCATATCCTTCATCTTTCTTGTAGAAACTGAGCTAGAGCAAAACAAAGGCCATAAGGTTCATCTCGCCAGGATAAAGCATTTAAGAAAAATACTCAGTAGTTTTAACAACAGGACACATTCCAACTTTCCTTTTAGAAGTCTTCAATACTTGGATTTTTTTCCTCATCAGATAGTTTTTCTAAGTGCTAGAGTATTTGCTCTGCTTCTTATTTGCTGTAGATTATACCAAAGCCATTACAGCTCAAAGCTAACAGCAGAAGCTAGCAGGTCATTGCAGGTGGTAAACAACTGTGAGTGATCTGCATGGGTCCTTATTTTCTCAAGCATTGTTCAAGAGAAGGCAGCAAATTAACCTCTAGAGCAGAGTAAAACAGAAAACGTCTGAAACTGATGATTCTTTACTCCCCAAAACCATGCTGTGCTGCTTCTTCCCTTGTTTCATGAACACACTCAGTAAACTTGAGCAAGATTTCCCCTTGTTAAGGTAATTTCTCTCAATCAAAATATGTGACTCTACAACTGCTTGAGGTTGTAGCATGGTGGGGATTGGTCTGTCCTCCCAAATAAGTGACAGGACAAGAGGAAATGGCCTCAAGTTGTGCTAAAGGAGTTTTAAATTGGTCATTAGGAAAAATTTCTTCGCATTTCTTGCCTAGAAATTTCTAGACATTTCTTGCCTATGGAATTGGTGGAATCACCATTCCTGGAAGGTGCACAGGGACATGGTTTAGTGGTGGACTTGGCAGTGCTGAGTTAGATATTGGACTTGGTGATCTTCGAAAAACAAATGGGGTTACAGAAGACGTACTTTACACTAAGGGAAATACAAAATGGGTTACTTAGCATTTCTTATAATTTAACTCTAGTTTGTGGCTAAATAACTCTGTATCTTGTCTCAGGAACAGCTGTGACTTATAATAACATTTGTTAAATGTCCATGCTGGGACAGATACCTGAGGATTCTTGTGATGTGCTTACATAATGAAATGTATGTAGGCAGTTGGATTTAAGTAAAGCCTGACAAATTTAGTGGCTTTTTATGAAGAAGTCAC
>VWZE01011338.1:10402-26872 GCA_013396675.1 Eubucco bourcierii
ACAGTGTCAAAGGCCCTGCTGAAGTCCAGGTAGACCACATCCACAGGCCTCCCCACATGCACCAGGCAGGTCACCTGATCACAGAAGGAGATCAGGTTGGAGAGGCAGGATCTGCCCTTCCTAAATCCATGTTGGCTGGACCTGAGCCCTTGGCCATCCCTCAGGTGTGCAGTTATTGCCCCCAAGATAATCTGCTCCATCATTTCCCCTGGCACTGAGGTCAGGCTGACAGGCCTGGAGTTCCCAGGTTCCTCCATCCGACCCTTCTTGTGGATGGGGATCACATTGGCAGTTCCCAATCATCAGGGACCTCTCCAGTGAGCCAGGACTGGTGGAAAATGATGGAGAGAGTCTTGGCCAGCTCATCTGCCAGCTCTCTCAGCACCCTAGGGTGGATCCCATCTGGTCCCATGGACTTGTGGGTGTCCAAGTGGCTCAGCAGGTCCTGAACTAATTCTTCTTCTATTTCTTTCCTTTGAGAGTGACAGAACAGTGGAAAAGGCTGCCCAGGGAGGCTGTGGAGTCTCTTTCTCTGGAGGAAACTCAAAATCTGTCTGGACGAGTTCCTATGCAGCCTGATCTAGGCTAATCTTCTTTAGCAGGTGGGTTGGTCTAAATGATCTCCAGAGGTTCTTTCCAATCTCTCCCATTCTGTAATTTCATCCTATCAAGCCAGAGAACAGGAATATCAACATGTGGACAAATAATGGTGGCAGAAGAACCTCAGGCAACATTGTTTGGTGCACCTATGCCCTTCATGTGCAGAGTCTGTCTACAGCAGCAGGCTTTTAACTGTGCTGCTTACACGAATACCTCAAACTAAACTATGCTGGCTAAAGCTTTTATTTTTCCCTCAGTGTAACTGCATCCACAAAGGGCTTTTGTTGGTATAGAAATGCTGTTAAAAAAAAAAATCACACTTCTAATCAAGAGTATTTTTCTGGTAGGAGTTGCTAGAGTGTGATCTTAAAGCACTTTACACTTGTGATTCTCCTCTGTGGTGCTCATAGCACACCACAGCACTGCAGGAATCAACAGAACTCACACAACACCAGTAGACAATCTTCCCTGGTCACAGCATGTGCCCAGAGTGGATATTAAATACTCATCAATATTTGGCATGAGAAACTATTCACCATCTCAGTGTCACACAAAGGCATTTCAGCCTTAAACCTGTACAGGTACAGCTTAAATGAAGCCTGATGGGGACTGCTGTCGGCTGCCGAGGCCCAGCCAGCACAGTTTGGGCTACATTTATAGCATCAACTGCTCTTCCAAAACTATGTGGCTGCCTCTGATCTGGTCACTGGGAACAGCCTATGCTGGCTCCCAAGTACTGCCTACAGCCTGCTGGGAGGGCTGCTGCCTACTTGGAGGGGTTATCAGCACAGATGAGTGAGTTCCCATCCCTCCCACTCTTTCTGAATTCAGATGAACACAGACAAGATGCCTGCACTGAGTGCAACACATGCTGAAGATCTTCACTTAGGTTATTGAGAGAAGGATTAGGACTCTATAGGGCTCAGGTCAGCAAACAACCATCACAAAGAACAGTTCAGCAAAACTTAGCTGTAAGCCACCTGAGATCTGTTACAAATAGGTTCTGTTTCTGTACTCTGCTGTAGCAAAGTGGAAGACCAGTAGGAAATGCAGATCCTCTAGAGGCCTCCAGCAGCTTGCAGTATACTTGTGTACACATCAGCCTGTCCCCAGAACCTGCCCCACACTGGCCATGATGATGGTGACCCTGCAGGGCTGTCACACCCCTCCAGTGACAGCACATCTCTGCCAGTGGTTTGATAACTCTTCAGAGACAAGAAAGGGAGAAACCACAGAAGAATGCAAAGACATAGCCTTTGTTAGCAAGGAAAGCTCTGCTGGGACAAGTCATAGTATTAGCAGACCAATTAAGACAGTTGACAATAACAGAATTAAAAATAAAAAATTATGTGTCCAAAAGTTTTTCTCTTTTCCCTGTCCTTTGACCTGGACACAGGTATTGTGCCACTCTTTCTGCTGAAACTACTCTTGATCTCTCTGCAGAGGACTGTTACCTAAAAGAACCTAACCTGCTCCTTCTAGACATGACCTAACTTCTTACCGGTGTCAGTGCATCAGCCTCACTTTCCATGGCACAGTCTCTGAAGCCAGAAACTCAGGACTATCCAAGACATAAGGCTAAAGCAGGGAGCAACTTCCCAAGCCATTGTGTGAGCAGCATGTCTGCAGATAACATAGCAAAGTCTTACTGGTTGGACAGGAGATTGATTAGATCAGATCAAATCAGACTTGATTAGGTCAGAATTAATTCAGGACTGGTACTTTAGGGACAGGTGCCTTGCTTTCATGCTAGGATTTTATGAACACTCTGAATGGTTAGAAAACATAAATACTTCTGTGTTCTGCCAACCGTTTGCGATTTTGTAATTGCTAAAGATTTAAGAAGCGACTGAGGTGTGAAAACAAATTGCAGTCCTGTCTGTGGCAGATGTGCTGTATTACCAGCACTGCTGCAAGTGCTAAATGACAATGTCACATGGATAATTTTTTAGCTGGGATGGAGAGATGCACTCACAGTTTAGCTTATTAATAAACACTGCATGTTTAAAGAGCCTCACAGTTAAAAAGAGAATATTTTCTGAACATGATTCCCCTCTCAGGAAGTGATTACTTGTTTGGATCATACGAAGCCAGCATCACCATCAAGTCCCCATCACAAAACAGCTGCTGCCCTTCTGTTCTCAAGGTTGTTAGACATGATTTTTGCATATCCCAGAAGCCTGCATGCACCAGTGAAAAGGAGCTAACTTTTCTTGTGTTTGGTGTTGTGCAGAGGAAGTGCTGAGTTCTCACTTATTTGATAATAGGATTCCTCACCCTCCTCCTGCCCTCATTTTTTTTTTTCTGCTGAAATAAGAGCTTGAGCCCAGACACTTTAGGCTCTCAGCAGGCCTGGAGGCTCTCACTCCCCTCTGTGCATGCAAGGGGAAATGACACATTGCAGGGCAGCATGCAGTGGAAAGTTGAGGGAAATGGCAAACTGGACACATTTCTTCTCATTAGGGGAGCTAGAAACACTGATCTTGCTCAAAGAAATCTGCTTCTCACACTTATACAGCTGGAAAATTTCAGTTACCATGTACACAGATATAATATCTTTATTCTTTTGTTTTCCCTATCTCCTCACCCCTCTAAAGGTTTTCCAGAGTTTAATAGGGAGTGGTTTCAAGGTTCCTCCACAGGCTGCTGCTTGCACAGGGGAGATGGCTTTTATGTGTGTGTGTAAGAGATTGAAAGGAAGGACAGGGCTGGAAGGTCTCCCAAGGTTTCTCAGGCTCCTCACTGTCTACGTTGTGAAAAGTTACCACAAAGCCAAGTTAGTCATGACTTAAGAGGCACAAGCAAGATGAATTCTCCAAATACCACCGATGTACAGAGATGGAACCATAGAAACACCTTGGCAGCAGCCTCAGGATGAGCCCGGAGGCATTTCAGATCCAATCAACTCCCTAAGGACTGCTGCTTTGCACAGATTTCTTGCAGGAGTCAGAGGAATTAGGGTCACACTGCTGCTGAGGTTTTTCTTTTGAGTAGTGCCTCTCTTCCACTGTTTGGAAAGCTAATGGTATGCTAGGAGATGTTCCCCTGGCTTCTTGGAAACACATGGTGACAATTACAGGTTTAGCAGAGCTTGGAAGGCACAGAAACATCCCCACTTGTGTACCTAGAACGATGAGTTGGGCTTTGTGATGGTTTGGGAGTTACCCACCCCCCACGCAATGAAATCCCCCAGACTAGGCTCAGCTAACTGGAAGTCATTGTGGAGGATCATCCAGTTCCAACCCCTTGCCATAGGTAGTGACACCTAGCACTAAAACAGGTCACTCAAGGCCTCCTCCAACCTGACCTTGAACACCTCCAGGGAGGGAGCAACCACAACCTCCCTGGGCAACCTGTGCCAGTGTCTCACCACCCTCACTGTAAAGAATTTCCTCCTGACATCCAGTCTAAATGTTCCCTCTGCCACTTCAAACCCATTGCCCCTTGTCCTGGCATTGCAAGACTTTCTCAATAGTCCCTCTCCAGCCTTCCTGTAGCCCCCTTCAGATCCTGGAAGGCCACTCCAATGTCTCCTGGAAGCCTTCTCTTCTCCAGGCTGCAGAGCCCCAACTCCCTCAATCTATCCTCACAGCAGAGCTGCTGCAGCCCTCTCAGCATCTTGGTGGCCTCCTCTGGACTGACTCTAACACTTCCATGTCCTCCCTGTGCTGGGGGCTCCAGAACTGCACACAGGACTCCAGGTGGGGTCTGAGGAGAGCAGAGCCAAGGGGCACAATCCCCTCCCTTGCCCTGCTGCCCACACTGCTCTTGCTGCAGCCTAGGACTCGGTTGCTGTCTGGGCTGCATGTGCACACTGCAGGCTCATGTTGAGCTTTTCATCACCCCAGACCCCAAGGTCCTTTTCCTCAGGGCTGCTCTCCAGCCATTCCCCACCCAGCCTGGAGTTGTGCTTGGGACTGTACCTACCTAGGTGCAGGACCTTACACTTGGTCTTGTTGAATTTCATTAGGTTGGCCTGGGCACAGCTCTCCAGCCTGTCCAGGTCCCCAGGCTTTTGATGAAGAAGTCACAGCGACAGTGGACAAGGGAAGGGCAATTGATGTCATCGACCTGGACCTGCAGCAGGGCAAGGGAGGGGATTCTGTCCCTTTGCTCTGCTCTCCTCAGACCCCACCTGCAGTCCTGTGTGCAGTTCTGGAGCCCCCAGCACAGGNNNTGGAGAGGGACAATTGAGAAGGTCTTGGAATGCCAGGACAAGGGGCAATGGGTTTGAAGTGTCAGAGGGGAGATTGAAAGTGGATGTTAGGAGGAAGTTGTTTGCAGTGAGGGTGGTGAGACACTGGCACAGGTTGCCCAGGGAGGTTGTGGAGCATAGAATCACCCAATGTTATCATATTGGGTGATTTTGTGCTCCACAACCTCCCTGGAGGTGTTGAAGGCCATGTTGGAGGAGACCTTGAGTGACCTGTTGTAGTGAGAGGTGTCCCTGCCTATGGCAGGGGGTTGGAACTGGATGAGCTTTGAGGTCACTTCCAACTTTAGCATTCTATGATTCTATGATTCTATGACTGTGACTTTGAACTCTAGTGCCATAACCACAGCACGAGAGGTGCAGCAGCTTGGCCCTAGATGAATGAAATTATTATGAAAGGCTCATTTATTGCCCATCTGCACCAGCAAGATGGACTAAGGCCACAGCAGAGCTAAATTCTGGATTGATGATGCTACTTTGCGTGGTTTACATTGAGGACAATACATGCTCAACCTGAGCCTGTGCTGTGCTCTCACTGAGTTTCAACAGAAGTTATGTCACACTTATTTGAAACCATTTTTTATGAATGAATGAATAATCTTAGGAAATAGAAATCAAAATCTAATAGACAAATGACCAGAATCTAGTGACAGATGGTGACACAGATCAGCAGCTGTTGGTGAGGACAAGTTGAAGACCTCAGTTCCTCTTAAGCTAGTTCTAAACCTGGAAGCAGTAGCCATGCTGGGGAGGAGTCTTGTTTCCCACAGACAGATCTATTGCAAAGATCTCACAAGCAAGTGCAGCTGCAGTGATAGGAACACACCCTGAACTGTCAATGTTATTTGCTCTCCTTAACCGACATTGCTACAAAATTTCTACAACCTTTATTGTGTCAGGAGTCTCACAAGGAGACGTAGTACTTTAGCTAACCTAACTAACCCTGTTATACTCAGTGCACTTCGGCATCTGAGGCACCTTGTCCACTAGAGCTTTATCAGCAGAGGCTCTTTAATTGAGTGTGCAGAGGCATGATGACATCGTGCAATGGCAAAGAGCTGAAGGAAGATGCTTTTGTATAACACTCACTGGGTTACCAATGTCCATTTTCTCACTATGCTTCATTTGCTGGTTGATCATAGTTTTAAGGGTGCTTTGGCCATGTGCTCCTGTCTGTCCCCCAGCAAGAGCTGGGAGTGGAGTGTGAGGTCTAGAATAGAGCTCTGCTGCCCATGGGGGAAGTTGCTACTCCAGTTCCAGCTGGTGTGCTGGCTGCAGATCCTGCTGCTGCAGTAGAAGGATCACTTCAGTTGGGGTTTTGTTTCCTTTTTTTTGTTTGTTTGTTTCCTTTTGTTGTTTGTTTTTTTGTTTTGTTTCTCAGGATTAGGCAAAATCAGTAGCTATAATTAAGGTTAGACATATGTCCTCTGCCACAGCAAAGATAACAGACTGAGAATGTGGTCAGTTTTAAAACAAGAATACCTCTAAAAAATTCACTCCAGTTTAAACAGTTGTTAGAAACCTCCTCAGATTAATCTCCTTCTGATAAAACACCTGTGAGTCTAAGGGGAACTGGCAGGTATGAGGAAATCCTTCTACTCCAGTGCTGGACCAGTTACTGCAACATTGACAATGTGTTTGTCAAGTAAACCTTGAGAAAAGTGCTGAACATTTGCAGGTACTGGCTGTGGAGGTTCATCCACAGCAGGGACTGAGAAGTGCAGTGCTTCTCTAACCTGCTCCTTCAAAAGCAGCTGAAGCACAACTTTCCCCACCTTAGATCTCTGTCAGCCTCTCCAGGCCAATTTCTGACCTTGATTTCTAACCCAGTGCTTAGCACAAAGCTGAAGTGTGTTTGAAGAATTGGCAAAACTACTGCAGAGAGTTCAGAAATCTACGTGCTCTGGCAAGGTGTATGGGGTGGCATGGAGGGAGTTTATACAGCAAGATCTTTCACAGGATTTGTTACTGATTTCAGTCAAAGGATTGTGGGTGTTTAACTTTGATCTAAGAAAGTTTGTTATTCAGGCTCGCAATAACTGCTAGGAACATATTTGGAGATACTTATGAAACATGTAATAATTCCATGTCTACACAAGAGCAATAATGGGAAAAGATCAGTAATGAAGTGGAAGTGACACACAAGGATGGAGATGATGCAGGAGGATTGAGGTGACACAGATGATGGAGGTCATACAGAAGGATGGAGGTGACACAGAGGATGGAGGTGACACAGAGGATGGAGGTGACACAGAAGGATGAAGGTGACACGGAAGGATGGATGTGACACAGGATGGAGGTGACACAGAAGGATGGAGGTGACACAGAGGATGAAGGTGACACAGAAGGATGGATGTGACACAGAGGATGGAGGTGACACAGAAGGATGGAGGTGAGGCAGAAGGATGGAGGTCATACGGAAGGATGGAGGAGACATGGAAGGATGGAAGTGACATGGAATGATGGAGGTGACACAGAGGATGGAGGTGACACAGAAGGATGGAGGTGACACAGAAGGATGGAGGTGACAGAAAGATGGAGATGGCCCAGAAAGATGGAGTTGACAAGGAAGGATGGATGCGACATAGAGCATGGAGGTGACATGGAGAGATGGAGGTGACACAGAAAGATGGAGGTGATGCAGAGGATTTAGGTGACACGGAAGGATGGATGTGATGCAGAGGATGGAGGTGAGGCAGAAGGATGGAGGTGATGCAGAAGGATGGAGGGGACACAGAAGGACGGGGGGGATGCAGAGGATTTAGGTGACATGGAAGGATGGAGTTGACAAAGAAGGATGGATGTGATGCAGAGGATGGAGGTGAGGCAGAAGGATGGAGGTGATGCAGAAGATGGAGGTGACACAGAAGGATGGAGGTGATGCAGAGGATGGAGGTGATGCAGAAGGATGGAGATGACAGAGAAAGATGGAGGTGACACAGAAGGATGGAGGTGATGCAGAGGATGGAGGTGATGCAGAAAGATGGAGGTGATGCAGAGGATGGAGGTGATGCAGAAGGATGGAGATAACAGAGAAAGATGGAGGTGACACAGAAGGATGGAAGTGACAGAGAAGGATGGAGGTGACACAGAAAGATGGAGGTGACGCAGAGGATGGAGATGACATGGAAGGATGGAGGTGACACACAAGTATGGATTTCAACCACCCTTTCTTTTTGAGGTAGCTTGTATTGGTCTCTGCTCTAGCTAGCTTCTCTGTGTGGGTCCCAACCATTTTCCTTTGCTCCTCTCCATCTTCCCCGTCATACTCTGTAAACTCCCCTACTCTCTGATGGCATCAAGCACAATGTTGACTTTTCAAACCAGCAAGCATTCAGTCATTAAGAAAGCCTTTTTTCCAGGTCCTATGACTTCTCATTGAGCTCCTTGGTGAATGTATTCTCAGCTATGTCTCAAAAGATTGCTTTTGTATCAAAGTGGTTGCTGCCAAAGGAAAACCAAACTCCAATGGCATTGCAAAGACTCCTCAGAGCTACAGGTATCTTCAGCTAGGATATAATTATCCAGAAGTGTTGTGTCTGTTGTTTTCCAAATCCATTCTGCTTTACTGTCACTTATACGTACTTTGGCTTTTTGTATGTAGAGAGAGCAAAGAAACCTTCCAGCCAACCCAAACTCATCCACTCAACAAGCAAAAAACCTCAACCAAACAATTGGGAAATGAATGGAAGCAGCTACACAAATGAGCCAAAGGACATAATGATTTTTTGATGAGTAAGAAACATCACAGGAACATTATAAAACCTATTCTGTGTTAGACTGTGTTCAACCAGTACCAGTTAGGAAAGTGTGTAAGAAAGAAAAAAGCATATTGATTCGTTCTATTTCTTGGGATTATTCTCCCAGTGGTTTGAATGTCAGGGGATTTGTAAGCCAGAAAATAGGGCTTTGTGTTTAACAGCCCTGGCTGAGATTAAATGCTGTGAATTTCTCTATTCCTCTTTCAAACTTATGTGCAACAGCACATAGAATCATACAACCATAGAATGGTAAGGTTGGAAGGGACCTCAAAGATCATCTTGTCCCAACCCCCTGCTGTAGGCAGGGACACCTCCCACTCTAGAACATGTCACTCAAGGCCTCCTCCAACCTGGTTCTGAACACCTCCAGGGAGGTTGTGGAGCACAGAATCACCCAACATGTTCACGTTGCATGATTCTGTGCTCCACAACCTCCCCGGGCAACCTGTGCCAGTGTCTCACCAACCTCACTGCAAACAACTTCCTCCTAACATCCACTCTCCTCTCTGCCACTTCAAACCCATTGCTCCTTCTCCTGGCATTGCAAGATCTTGTCAATAGTCCCTCCCCAGCCTTCCTGGAGTCCCCTTCAGATCCTGGAAGGCCACTCCAAGGTCTCCTGGATCTCTCTCAGCCTGTCCTTATAGGAGAGTATATACATAGTGTATGTGTGTATATATGTGTATGTATATATATACAGACACACACACACACACACACATATATATATATATATGCATAAAGGTAGGCAGTAAAGCTTCAGAGTATTCTGCATTCAAAATAAATATATTTCTGGTCCCTGATGCTAGAAAATTGCTAACATTCATCTCAGGGGGGACAGGAGAAGTGAGACATCTGAGCCCTGCAAATGGGACTTTAATTAGAAAGCCAGGTATGTTTTTATTTTTCATTTTTATTTTTAATTAGAAAGTTTTTCGATTTTTTAATTAGAAATCCTAGTCTGGTTTTATTTTTACTTTTATTTTTTATTTTTAAGAAGAAAGTTTTTTGACTTTTAATTAGAAATTCTAGCATTTTTTTTAATTTTTATTTTTAATTAGAAAGCTTTTTTCATTTTAATTAGAAATTCTAGCATGAGTTTTTAATGTTTTCTTTTTAATTAGAAAGTTTTTAAAATTTTAATTAGAAAGTCTAGTACATTTTTTTTATTAGAATTATTTTTAATCAGAAATTCTAGTACTATTTTATTTTTCAATTTTTATTTTTCATTAGACAGTTTTAAAAATTTTTAATTAGAAATTCTACTATGAGTTTATTTTTCATTTTTATTTTTCATTAGAACTTGCTTTTAATTTTTAATTAGACAGTTTTTTAAAATTAGTAATTCTAATATGGTTTTATTTTTAAGTGTAAATTTTAAAATATTTTTAATTAGAAAGTCTAGTATGATTTCATTTTTAATTTTAATTTTTAATTAGAATTTTTTAATTTTCAATTAGAAATTCTTGAATTTTTTTTAATTAGAAAGGTTTTTATTTTTTAATTAGAAAGTCTAATATGTAAATTTTTTTTCAATTAGAAAATCTGGTATTATTTTATTTTTAATTTGAATTCTATATTTTAAATTAGAAAGTTTAGTATGTTTTTATTTTCAATTTTTATGTTTAATTAGAAAGTTTTAAAATTTTAAAATTGAAAGTCTAATATTATTTTACTTTTACTTTTTATTTTTAGTTATAATGTTTTTAAAATGTTTAATTAGAAATTCTATAATTTTATTTTTAAGTTTTATGTTTAATTAGGACTTTTTAAAAAAATAATTAGAAAGTCTAATATAATTGTATTTTTAATTTTTATTTTTAATTCGTTTTTTTAATTAATTAGAAAGTCTACTATGATTTTTATTTTTATTTTTATTTAGAAATTCTAATATTATTTTATTTTTTTAATTTCTAATTAGAAAAGTTTTGTTATTTTCAATTAGAAAGTGTATTATGGTTTTTAATTTTAATACTTGCATAGCTTTAATGCTAGGTTAGCACTTTGGAGAAGAGAAATGTTTCTTAGCAATGAACCAGTCCTAACACTTCGAGGTTGGAGAGATGACAGTGAAATCTGCTTTGGAGAAACAACAGAGCATCCTCAGTCCTTCTACCTAGGAAAAACAAACAAACCAACAAAACCAGCAGGAAAATAAGGAAAATTGCAACTCATCCTGAAGGTATCACACAGCAGTGACACAGACAGACTGTGTAGGTCAGACAGTCACAGTTGGATTTTAGAGGCTGGGGATCAGCACAGATACAAAAAGCAGTGAGCTGTGCGGCAGGAGAATTAAGCTGAAAAGCTATTTCCAAGTGCTGCTGCTGCTGCTGCCGAGTACCAAACCTGTTACTTCCCGATCCCTCTGAATTGATTTTGGCCTCTGTGACCAGGTGATGTGAACAGGACTGGGCACACACAACTCCTGCACTGAGATGGTGGTGACTGAGAGCCCCTTCAACTGCAATGCTCCTCGCTCCTTTCATACAGAGTAAAGTCGCAGTGGCTGCGCTGGGTGTGCGGCAGGGAGCTGTGCTGTTCTGTGCCAAACGGGCAAGGCAAAAGCCAAGAGGAGCAGAAGAAAAGTCATTAAATCAAAGCACAAACCACTTCTGCATCAGTACATTAAAGATGTCAGCCTTAGGGCAGGTGGCTGACAGAAACCACATCGCAATGTATCGAAATATTTTACAAAATAATCGGTTGCAAACCACCTGTGGGATCCTCCTGTTTGCAAACTGGAAAGTGGGTCTTACTTCTCATGATGTGACTGATTTCGACCCTCCTGTGTGTCAGCACACTTCCCATGCAAGTCCTAGGTGGGCTTTGTGCCAACTGACCCAGCCAGGACCGGCCCCATGGCCACCCAATGGGCACAGGGTCTGCAGCAACATGCAGTAGTCTGGCTGCAGCTCCCAGCTGCATCGTGCCTCGGCAGCAGCTCTCCTCCACAGCAGAGAAGAGGTGTTCAGGAGGTGGGTTTTTAGGTTTGGGGCATGATTAGAGCACCCCATGGGTATGCAGTAACGGGCATGCAGCCACAGCAGGTTCAGGGAGGCAACCTTTGGACTTTGTGGAAGTGTTGGCTTTCCTTGCCCAAAAGTCAGTCCCAGCAGAAGTGTGTCCCTTGCCTGAACACACAGTTGGGGATGGTCAGAGCCACCATAAAGGCTCAGTCCTTTTCTTGCCCAAAAGTCACTCCCAGCAGAAGTGTGTCCCTTCTCTGAACACACAGCTGGGGGTGGCCAGAGTCACCATAAAGGCTCAGTTCTGGCAGGTGATCCAGAACTTGGTCTCGGTTTCACTTCACATGGTTGGAATTTTAGGTTTGGGATTTGGTGGGTGGTGAGCTGCTGCTGCTCTGCCACCCTCACGGCTCCACGGGCAGCTCATGTCCATCTACATCCAGCTGGCAGGGTCCTCTTTCCCTGTCCTTCCCCTGGGATGCCCTTGCCAGGCAGTGTGAGGGGCAGGAGCCAGCCTGGGCTGCAGGGCAGTGCTCTGGTGGGCAGGTGACCAAGGCCAGTGGCTGCCCAGATCCCCCTCGGCCTGGGCACACTGCTGTGCGCCAAGCAGAGGAACCTGTGGCCTTTGGGCAGTTTGGCCTTCCACCCCAGCTTCCCACACCCACCAGACAAGGCCTGATGAACAACAGAGGATGCTCTGCCAGGGCTGTCAGAAACAAACCAAAAATGACACTCTGCAGGATTACTTCGAGCTGCAAACAAAAGCTGAGGAAAACCACACAACAGATCTCCCTCCAGGCCCCTAGGGGAACCAAGAGGAGGATGACAATGGCAAGGGCCCCTCGGGGCCCTGTGCCAAGGACACTCACCAGCAGGACAAGCACATCCTGCTGCCTGGCAGAGCCCCTGCCTGCTGCCAGACCTTTTGTCTAGCATGTATGGACCTATCCTTGCCTGCAGACTGCTCCAGCTATGCCAGAGCTGTGCCTACCAGGACCTCCTTGACAAGAGTTCAGTGCCTCTCCCAGCTGCAATCTCCACCCTCTGGTGCCAGCCCCTGCCCATGCACTTCAAGGCTTCCCGGGTAGCAGCAGTGCCTGCCTGGGTTGGATGTGACATGGAGGTTAACACCTGGTACCAAGAAATGAGTCAGCAGGTCCCTTGCCCCCACAGCCATCACCTGGTTTCCAGAAACACTGACTGTTTGCAGACCATCCCATCACCTGGTGAACACAGAAAAATGAGACTCTGAGCCCCCAAAGCAGAAAAGCACACAGCTAAAGGGCAACACCTCAGAGGGCTATAGCAGAACCTGGGGTCACTTTCTATCCAGCACCACTCTGACCAAAAGTCTCCAGCTGAATAGCAGTGTATCCCTGCAAATAATGACACTCCTTCAGCAGACACTGCTACCACAGGCATAATGAAAACTGCAACCCAAACCTCACTGCTTGCTTTTGTCTCTTGCAGTCCCACCCTGGCCAGCAGCTCTTAAAAAAAAAAAAAAAAAAGTATATTAATTAAAAAAAAAAGTATAAGGACACCAAATTTTTGCCTTAAAAGCAAAACAATTTGCTCTTCTCTCCCTTGTGAAGATGTGATGGCCAGGACATGATGAGGAGGTTAAGGTTGGTTTTACTTCAACACTTGTCCAAAGGGCTGCTCCAATCTCACAGATTCTAAGCAACACATGAAGACAGGAGAAGGGAACAAGATTTTTTATGTGCTGCTGGTGTGAGAGAGGCAGGAAACATCATGGATCCTCTCTTAAAGTCCTGTAAGCTGAAATCTTGGTAGAAGATTTTACTAAGATAGAAAACACTAAAATCTTGATAGAATTCTATCAAACTACAAACTTGATAGAAGTTCTTGGCTCTTGTTGGTTGGCTGGTTGGGTTTGGGGTGTTTTGGGGGTTTTTTTGGCAAATCAAGGAGATCCTCACTCACTCATGCTTTTTGAACAGCCCACCCAGCATGTGTTTTACACAGTCAATGTGGTGCTTGAATTTTGGTTTCTGGGACTTTCATTTTACAGAATTGTTTACATAGCAAAAAACCACAAATTGATTGGAACAAATAATAGAGACTCTGAGGGGATGATGAGAAGAAAAACATTGAAATTGTTTTGTTTCAAAGATCTTTAACAACCTTTTCCATTTTTTGCACTGTGTTTGTACTCTAAAATTATTTTCAAAGGCATATTGGTCATTACCTACGGGAGAAATCAACATGTGCAAAGAACAGGTACCGTGCCTTTCTGCCTGAGCATAAAGGTATCATTGCTCAAAAAGCATTGCATGTTTCTCTGCAAGTTTTTCATCATTTTTTAGAGTTCTTTTTGTTGTGGAACTCTTTTTCCCCACTTTGTCCATTTCTCCCTGCCTGTTCTCATTCCCAGAACCAGACACCCACCTCACACCTGAGCACTCAGTTAACATAACCTGGTTTACATTCAGATGTAAATTCTGCTTATTAAAACAAATTCTAAATACCCAATCTCATTTTGGCTCATCCATTTGCATAAACTTCATTTCTGCCATAGTGAGCTCCAACAGTCCCTGTTTGCAGTTTGTGAGCACTTTACTTTTACCACCAATAATAAAAAAGGGCCCACTGGTTTATTCAAGTAAGTCTCCATTAGTCATCATGAACCATGTAGCTAACAAAGACAGTCTTCATTTCATCAACCCATTGGCTACTCAGAGTGAGGGTGGAGGTATGTGGGTTATCAGTTGAAGAAAAGAGGTTACTGAGGTTAAAAAGAGGAACATTTGACTGCATATGCCCCTGGTACCTCTGCTGCTTATTCCCTCTGTGCTTTACTGGTAGGCATGCAACCAGCACTGCTGCCCAAAGATCAGTGGCTTAGGTAGCAATTTCTTCTGCTAGTGGATGTGGTTGTGCATGTGGTTTTGTTTCAGCGTGTGCAAGTCCAAAACAACATACAAGTTGGCATACCCCTGCATTTCTTCTCAATATTTAGCTAACATCCTTAGCTATACAGTAGGATGTACGTTATCAGAGGTTCAGCAAGCTTGTGTGCAATTCACTTACACCTCATACACATGCATACAGTTGTATGACAGAGATGCATCTTCTCACCATGTTCTCCCCTGAACATAATCAGTATGGAGAGTCCTGCACAGCTAAGAAGTCATGCACCAGACCTAACACTCTGGTCTCTCTGAGGTCTGCACAGCCTAAGAGCCAGTGAACAAAAGTGAGGCTATACAGGGCACACTCAGAGTCATCCTACCAGTTCTTGCATCCTCCTACAATAAAATGGTCACAGTTTTCCATCTGCTGCATGCCTCTGCCATTGCTCCAAAGCCCTGGTCTCACTTCTGCAGAAAATCTCTGGGCAAGATCCTCATTGTCCACCTGCAAGCTCACATCGCTCAGCATCACTCAGCACTGCTCGCCGAGGATTTCCCAGTGATCGCTGTGGACACAACCACCTAAATCCGATGCTCTCTTGTGCTGGTTTGAGACTAATTGCAATATTTTAATGAAAAGAATTATTTATAGACTGTGAAAATAGAACAGTGGTGATGTCTGCTTCTCTCATAGACTTGCTGAGATGTATGAGAAGAACACAAACACAGATAAGACAGAGTCTCTTGGTCTCTCTGGTAGCTCTCTGGGTCTTTTCCTCTCTACTAACCCAACTAACCACTCTGCTTCTAACTCTCCTTGCCCATCCTCCAAACTCACCTTGCATATAAGGCAAACCCTGGGGTAAGGCAGAGGGATGGAAAGAAGGTGGAAGGGTGGTTGTGAGCCCCTGCTGGGGACTCCGATTTCTGGCAGGGGAGTTGTGTTTCTGTATTCCCTTTAACTTGTCTATGTCTGTAACTATTCCTGTCTGTTGTGTCTATCTCTGCTTGTCCATTGTGCTGAGCTGTAAATAGAGCTTCAGTCCTTAACTTCCAACTGAGTTTAGTCTGGGGAATTTTACAAAGTGGGGGGGGCAGGGAACTTCCAAACCATCACATCTCTGAAACCTTAGCATGAAGGTGCTGGTGTGATGGTGTCCTGCTCCTCTCTGCCAGCAGATCAGACAACAAATGCAGCTCTGCAAGACAAGGGAGATGCAGGACAAGGATGTGTCACATCAGGGTCAGGCAGCTTCTGTGGGTTGAAGGGGTGGTTTTATCCCAAGATGCTCTGACTCCCCCAGCCCTATCCCTAAAAAGTACTGACAGGTGTCTCCAGGCACCCATCCCACCGTAAAACACACAGTGATGCCCACATAGAATCAACCCAGAGAAGCCTGTGCAAGGCACTGAGCTGGCAGAGCTGTCCCATGGGGATCTCCACCTCTGTGGGAAAGAAAGGGCAGTGGATGTCTTTTTATCCTCTCCTCTTCCTTACACTCTTCCTCTTCAGCTAATAAACTCGGTTCATTCCCTACTTGTAACAGAAAGGGGAAGGCACTGACTGCCTCCCTAGATGTTCGTACTCTAAAGTAGCACTGAAAGAAAGGGGAACAGCTGGAATCGAGGTCGTTTCAAAGCAATGCCAAAGGGCAGCCCTCGTTACTACACCTGTCCCCGGATCCACCGTAACGATGTTTGTGCCTTTGCATCACAGTTTCCTACATTTAAAAAGTATTAAAATGATCTCTTCTTCTGCCGGTTGAACCCACGAACAAGTGGGCAAATCTGAGTAAGTGATTAAGCGGAGCCAAGGAAATGTGCCCGCACCCAGGGCTGGTAGCAGCCCCGCACAGACAATTGGAAAGATAGAAGAAGATTCTTTAAGCTCTTGTAACAACAAAACGTCAAAACCAAACAAATACCAGACAAAAGTGGGAGCTAAGTGTTGACTGTGGCTCGTTAAGAGTTTAGCAAACAAAGCAGTCGCAGGCTGCCCAGGGGCTGTCCCGGGGCTGCCCTGCTCCAGCCCGGGACTCTCCTCTGACTTT